>CM076577.1:532345595-532473866 GCA_034641835.2 Pinus albicaulis
CTATCTCTTACTTTTTGTTGTTTTTGGGTTTTTTATTTATCTTGGGGGTTTTTATCTTGGTTGGTTTCCTAATGTGAGATGGAAATTCTAAAAGACAAGTATGGATATAAATGTTCAAGGCAATGATGTCTTTTATAATGATTTCCCAAACTTCAAACTTCAAAAGGGTTTTAAAACATACAATGAAAAAATTAATTCCTAAAAGAAAATGAAAATGTGCCACTATACTAGTCAAACAAACAGTGAACTATTGATCATGAAACCCATTACCCTTGCTGCTGTCTAAATACAAAAGAAATTGTGCTCAAAGAAATCCAAGAATTGCAAGCAAAGTAAAGCTAAAATCAAATTACATCAACTCATATTCTGACCCCTCACCATTAGTCTCGCTATGGCTTTCGGAGGTAATCATAAACAACTTGAGCAATCCGATATCTAATTTGCAGAAAAATAAACTAATATCAAATTAAACACTCATACTTCAATCCCTCACCATTAGTCTCGCTATGGCTTTCGGAGGTAACTGATAATGACATGAGCAATTTAATATCTAACTTGCAGAAAAATAAACTAATATCAAACTAAACACTCATACTTCAATCCCTCACCATTAGTCTCGCTATGGTTTTCGGAGGTAACTGATAATGACATGAGTAATTTAATATCTAATCTAACTAATAAAGCAAATGTACAAAACTGAAATAAATAAAACAGTGCTGGAATTAAAAGCTAAGAAAAATAAATCAGCAGAAGGACAAGACCGATTCCATGTCATTAGTCATTGTAAAACTATGTGCAAATGCCCGGGCTACCTACTGTAATCTGGAACAAAGACACTGATCAGTTAACAACAGTATAAAGCATGAAAAATTATGGACATAAATAAAACGTTAATACCATAAGAGATGTAATATATACACGTGAATAACTATGGCATAATGAACGTAAGGAAATAAAGCATGAAACTATACAACAATAAACAAAACCTCGGCGTGTGCAGGGGCCCTCTGCACAATCCTCGGGGAATAGCTATCAACCACGAATTATGCTTATGAATAGAGTCTTCTCATGTATTCAAAACGCAGTCATAACAAGGAAATAATGTCACGGCACAGTGGGCTTTCTTTACAGCAAAATTACATTACAAAAGCTAGCTACTATGCGTATGAGAACGCATTATTTATAATAGAGGATGACATAACTACTTTCCTACAATCTGCGCTGATAAAAGACACGTGAACAACCACGTCCAGAAATCTAGCATTATGGCTGCCATGAAGATTAAATCTATGGAGGGTGGCCGTTGGATTCGGCTTATGGAGCAGTTCACAGGTGTTGATATGTCCCCTGAGATTTAGGAACGGCCACGCAAGTCTTCACGTGGTGAAAAACGGAGTTCTGTCACCGTAGGACTCTTAGGTTGACCACCGCTTGACTACCTTTGACCACGGCCTTCTTTGGTGAATTTGACTGAGCCAATAGGACTCGGTCCATATCCATGTCATTTCCAACTTGCCCATGTGGCTTGATTTTCCTGAAGACACCTGCAATATAGAATTTAACAAAATGGCTGCAGCTGCCTTTCATTCCTTCAAGACCATCCATCCACTTTAAATTTTAAGGATTGTTCTCTGTCTAGCTATCTTGCCCTGTAATACCATCTTGTGTTTAGAAAAGAAATCCAGTAAAGCCATCCTTAGACTCCATAGCCCAATGGACTGAAAGCCCTCAACCTTACCCTTAGTTTGTGGATTCCACCATTTTCCCAAAACAAACTTTGAATCTATAACTAGCCTAAAACCTTTCAAGAACAAAGATAAATCATAAAGAGAGAGCCCTCTCTGGATGCAGATTGGCTAGATTCTGCATCTAAAAGGTTGGTTTGTGGTTACCTCGGGTATACTTTCCTCTTACACAACTTCTAGGAAAACCTGAGTGATAACAGATGCAGCTCCATACATTTGATGATGTCGACCTCAGCTGCTTGCAGCACCTTTTTGTTTGCATGTATCAGTTAGATCTTCAGAGCCCTTTCCTGTTTTCAGGGGCATCTGGGTTGCATTTATATCTCATGTACTCATATATCATGGTACAAGTCTTGGCTGTTATCCCAAGCACAATATGTATGTGGGATTCATTATCGTGTTGTTTACCTAGCTCATGTTTATGCCATCATGTATTATATTGGCCAGTCCCGTGGTTTTCCGAATGCCTTATTGTTTCTACTTTTCCTCGGCAGGCATATGTATGCCTCCCCCGCCACCTATAGCACGGGTACTCACGCATCAAAGAGACTTGTCGCACCTGTAAGTCTCACCTCCTCAAGGTCTAGTTCTGTCAGCGCTTTGGTCTACCTTATACTTCTCTCTCTTTGACTTCCCCTTCGATGTCTAGTGATTGATTTCTTACAACGTACTTCGGTCATATGATTAGCTCCGAACGCTCGCACGCTGGGGGGAAATATGTTACACCATTTTTTGGTCATCTAACCTATTGTTATTAGATAGACCCAAGTACACCATGTAAGACCAATTTTAACCCTAAGTAACGTTGCTTTCACTATGAAAATAACTTAGTAAACCACATTTATTAATTTGTTTATGGTCTAAACAGGAAACCCCATGAGGAAATATTAAATAAATATAGATTTGTTTGATTTTCCTCAAGGAATAATTAGTTAAACAACAATTTAATTAATATTCGTGGTTATATTTAACCCAAAACAAGGAATTTAATTAGATAAATCATTATTTATCTTATTATTTTCTGAAAATGATTATTTAAACCTTATTTAAATAATATTCTTTGTTAAATATAACTAATTCACCCTTAAATAATTAAATAAATCATTATTTATCTGATTATTACTCAACCACATACTTAAAATGATAAATAAATCATTTATTTATTTATTATTTACAAATAAAGGGATTTGACCCAAGTCAAATTCCTTTTCCCTCCAACAAATATAATAAAATATTCCATAAAATTTGGATCTTGATTTGGTTAATAATATTTTAATTATGCACCAATATCTGGACTAACTCTATATTTTGTTATAAATAGAAGGGTTTTCCCATTCATTTACCACCTTTTGTTGCCTAAAGATCACTTTGGATCTATACTTTTGGTCTGACTATTGATCCACCATCATAGTCATATTTTTACTACCATTTTTGTTTAGGTTTTCTACACCATCAAGAGAAAGGAATTCTAGATCCGAAGTGCTGAGGACTTACAAGAACCTATCCCATTGAGGAGAACAGGGAACACCCTTTTGTGTTTTCCTCCCAGGTGCCATTAATACAAAATTCATTCGATATATTCTTGTCTTGTCTATTGGATGCATGGAGTAAATATTGTTCTTTCTACTGTTTAATGTCTTCTAATGCATAGATCTAGATTTTTGCAGCATTTATCTTGATCACCTAATTGCAGTTCTGAGGATTTTAGCAGTCATTTCCGCTGTTAGGGCTGTTTGTTATGCACAGCTACAGTGGTATTTTTTTCGTACGCTTGGAATTAAGATTCATACTAACAATTCTCCCACAAGAGAGGTGATGTAGAAGCTTGCAATCACAATTTTTTATAGCTTAACCTCTACTGAAATGAAAGAAAGTTATGAAATGCTTGGAACTAAGAAAAAAAAAGTACAAAAGAGGGAGAAAATTGGGCCCAAATCCAAGGGTCTCAGCCCTCTGAAACTAACTCTTATGTAGCTTAATAAGCAACTTCTCATTTTCATATAGTAAAAGTCGCATACATCACATGAAAGTAAAAATAACAACGTCAAGATCTGAGCTCAATTGGTACACCTTGCTGAATCAAAACTTCAAGTCCTAATGAGATTTTCATATTGTTTATTTATACTAAAGGGTAGCTGATAGAAACTCCCTTTAAAATATGAGTGATTTCCCCCTTAGTCTCAGAAATGGTGGATTTGATCCCTCTTGAACTTCACTTTCACTAGGAGTTACTCGGTTGTCAATGAATTAGAACTGGTGAGAGAGGATGTTGTGATCCCAAGCCAAGTTAGGGAGTTAAGGAGGTGGAAAAACCCCCTAGATTCTCTTGGTTGTCTCCATCAAGCCCTTGCATAGTAAATTCCTAAAAAATGCTTCATTTTCCTACAATTAAAACACATTAGGCCACATACTATGAAAATCACCATTTATTCTTCTTAATAAGCATAATATATCAAAAAGTGTGAATTAATGTGATAAAAGGATAGTTTTAAGGTTGGAGAATGACATAATGATATTAAAGATATACCTATTGATGGGACTTATCAACCAACGTGGAAAAATTACAATTCCAATGTGGAAAAATTTAGGTCATCGACTGCATGGCGACTTTTAGGTTGGTTCTCTCAGTCCAGTTTGACCTCTCAGTAGGCCTCCTCAATTTTATTATTTTGGATGGTTGGTAAACCTATGTCTCAGAGCCTATGGATCGATGCACATCATTTTTGGCTTCTCATGCAACAAATATGTAATGCTAGATCCTATGAGCATGTTTTTGGTTTATTTTTAGTTGGTTTTTGCAGAATATAAGACCTTTGGGCTTTGGTTTCTCTTTCTTGGGGAAGATCCCTTTAGTTTCCATCCTTGTTTTCCTCACACAGAGGCAGAGAATGCACTCTTATATGTAAAGTATGTAAATTTTTTCTTGTTAATATAATGTAGATACATTTTCTTTCCAAAAAAAAATAGAGGCAAGTATACATATAAGGTATTCATAAGGTTCACTGTGAAGGAGGTTGTCAAGAGAGAATGGAAATATCCATATAATCCACAACAAAATAGGGTCACAAAGTAGAAGAACAAAACTATAGTTAGAGTAGCGAGGGTGATGTCACATGACAAGGACATGCCTAGATTTCTCTAGGAAGAGGCACGTAACACAACAATATATATTCAAAACAATGTTCCTAACAAGGTGTTGGGGAAGATGACACCCGAGGAGGATTTTATTGGAAATAAGCCAAAGGTTGGACACTTCAAGATTTGACAGCATAGCTTATTATCATGTGCCAAGTGAAAAATGCACCAAGTTGGATTAGACTATGGAGAAGGGATATTTCGTTCCGTACATCAAAACATCTATGAAATAAAAGTTTTACATTCTTAGTAGTAGGAAGGTTATTGTAAGACGAGATGTGAAATTCTAGGAGGAGAAAGCATTCTGAAGATATTGTGAGTTTCCAATAGATGATCAGAGTGGCCCAACAGAAGCTCCAAGTGTTGAACAAGGATTTTAGTCTCAAAGCACTAGTACGAGTACAATGACTAGTACAGGTACAGGAAAGGGTGTAAAGAAGAGTTCACATTAGAAAAAAAAATTTGGGGTAATATGAGGAGCATGAAGCCCCACCCACCACTAGTGGAAGAAGAAATAGTGAGGTGCTTCAAACATTGAGAAATGCATAGTAATTCATGGGAGCTCCTAGAGAAAGTACCAAAAAATAAAAATACTTATAAAGGTATAAAGCATTGGTGACAAAGGTCTTTAATACAGAGCCCTCTATCTATCATGAGGCCATCCAACATCAAGATGGAAATATGCAATGGAAGAGGAGTAAAAATCCATCATGCATAAACCGATGGACAAGGCAATAGTTGGATTTCGTTAGATCTATAAGATCAAATGTGTTGTAGATGTAAGTGTGGACAAATATCAGGCTAGGTTCTTGGCCATGGGATTTTCTTGGAAAGAGGGCATAGAGTATGAGGAGACATTCATTTCGGTGGCTAGATACACTTCTATTAGGGCCTTGATCTCGCAATGTGGATGGTATGGAAAATTTACTAGATGGATGTCAAGAAGAATTTTCTGGATGGAGTAATAAAAGAGGAGGTGTAAATTAAAGAACCAAATGTATTTTATATGCACGGGAGAGATACCCATGTTTGTAGGTTGAAGAGGGCACTATATAGATTCAAGCAAGTTCCCAGAGCATGGTATGGTTGAATCGACAATCACTTGCAACAAATGGGCTTCGTAAAGAGTGAGTAGACTTGAATATCTACTATTTTATTTTAGGAGGTGAACCTTTTAAAGGAAAAGAATGAGAGGGGGTGCGAATCAGTATTTTAATTCACTTCAAGCTTTCAATTTCTTATTCAAAATTTTGTACGCTTATGTTCTTCATGAAACCAGCGTATGTACACGACTTCAATGGATGTAATAAGCATATATCAGTAAGTTAACCTAACCATTGAACTATTAATTTATAAACCATCTAGTATGTAGTAAATAATAGATAAGTCATATCACATGAGCAACACACATAGAACACCAGGATTTTAGGTGGAAACCCAATGTGGTAGAAAAACACCGCTTCCGTTGTCTCTGTATTCTTTCTTATAAAATTTTCATTACATTTAGTACCGGTGTAGACTCTTATCAGTACACAGGCACCCACCTGTAGGAGGCTACAACCTCCACTCATTCTCCAAGACCCATTGGAAGGGAGATGCAACCCGTTGATCTCGTTTATCAGCTCCTACCAGAAGAGAGATCCTACCCCCACACTGAAGGCTGCAACCCTCAGCACCTTGTGGAACTAGTTTTAGCATGTTTCACACTGGATCCACCTATAAAATGATCATCAAACAAATTGTAGGCCACCTTTCATAAAATTTTAACATTGGACCCATACCAACAATAAGTCCAAACCAAATTGAGTACTAAATCTGAAATACAACTACTATAACATCATCCTATTGAATACAAAATCCAACAAGAAAAAATGAACCTCAAAACATATACGCGATTGTGAACCTACGTATATATGTGCTTCCTCTATATAACATCTACATACATATCTCAAATCACCGACGACTAAAAACATTGTCAAATTGAATTAATAAAAAAATAAATCACAAAATATACAACAATATTGACTCATTGAAAACCCAATCATAGCACAACATCATCACTGATCAATATACCAAGCCATGATCTATTCAACCTAATCAACACTTCTAGATACATACCAAGCTTATAAAGACATCATTGACACACAACAACAAATAGAACACATATAATCAATTGTCATCAATCACCAACTCAAACCATAACGCATATACGCGATATCCACAAAACAGATCAGCATGTGTACGCGATTAATATTCATAACACTTGCGTATATATACCAACATAATGAATAAAATATCACAAAATTTATACGTGATTGTGCAGAACAAGATCTACGAATATACACAACTGTTCAGAGGAAAACCAACATAGAGATCTTAAATCACTAAAACATACCTTCGCTACAACTACAACTTACATGTCGCAACCTTCATTGTCACACATTAATATCATGACATAATTACAACAAAAAATCTATCATTTTTAGCTACAAGAGTAAATAGATCAAGAAAGTGTATTCATTATTCTTTACTATGCTTTCAGATCTAACAAATCTATTTCATCTCCTTGCTCCGTGGTGCACACCTATTTTAGATCAAATCACATATGAATAACTCATTCACTTGCACACACCCAACACCTTGATATCCATATCCTTATATAGCTTTTGTCTTAGCAAGTACCTTAGGTAAACCCTTTGGTAATGCCATTAGTATTTGTTGATGGGATCAACTGAATGTTTTCACCTCAATTTCTATGGCAAAAAACCATGGTAATGACCCCTGGTATTCATATTTTCATGGTTTGGATTATTTATGAAACTTTTACTCATGGTAGATGCGCATGTACGTGACCCTTATTCAAAGGAATCACGTATACGTTATCAAAATTCACTTTTGTCATCCATATATCATTGAATTACCATTTATCTGTCCTCATCCTCTGTAATATCTATACTAATCTACATGAGTTCCACAATCATCATAATATAACAATGCTGACATCAAGTACATCTTTATTAAGCATTTTTTAATTAAGGATAACTCATTAGCCATAATGTCAACAATATCCCCCTTTGGACTTGATGGCAAACACTTTGGTATATGGACACCACCTGCAAACACCAAGTCTTCACTCCAAACACCACAAAAAGAATACCAAGTCTCCTCTCCCCATTTGACATAAAGGGAAAATGACTGAACCAAGCTGAATGGAGTACTTTGCTTGTAGAGCTGATCACTTTAGGTATGATTTTCTTATATGAACCATGAAAACTGCATACTGACCATGCTCCCCCTGAGCATATGCTGAAATTTTTCAAATTATAAGGCTTTACGTCTGAAACAAATATGACCTTTCTTGTCACCAATGACTCATGATTATGTCAGATACCCAGCATATTGGGTTTACATATTGGACTTCAAATTTTACATCAATTTCTAAAATAATGGAATACATACATAGCATGAATTCAACCCAATAGTCCATACATGACTGAATTTTAGAATGATTGACAACATGGGTCTTTTCATTAACTTTACATCAAGAGACATATATGACACTTATAAACAAAGACGCGAACCTCAACGATGAGGTATCAAGACCATGATAGTCATCAACAACCATTATTAACCATATAGGAGTCTTCAACATAGACGACTGATAACAACAACATAGATAGCAGCATGATCATCGTCAATATGTAAGTCAAGATAGTATAGGCATCAATCTCTTATCATCAAGTGCATTAAGTAGTATCATGAAATATAACTACATCATAAGGAACCTAAACATTCTAACATAATCACAACATGAGTTCATACACACACACACACACACATAACATTGAGCAAATAATGATCTCATCATAAACACTTTCATTCAATAAGAAGAGCTTAAGGAACCATAATGCCAACAATATGGACCATTAGAAGCTTAGCAGATGCTCCCCCTAAACCTGTGCCAACTTTTTATCATTAAATTTGATCATATCCATCTCATCAATAAAAAATATCACCAAAGAACCATTTTAATAAGAAAAAATATAATATTTGCAACAACTCATCAACTTATCATGAACCAACATCGTTCTAAGCAACATATGAGCATCATCAATAGATTGTAACAAATAAATGCCCAAACCAGAATGCTAATAATGAACTGATGGAAGCATATGAGTAGCTCCATTAGTGTTGTGCCATTTATTCTTCATTACTAAGAGGCATACACGACTATCAAGATCAAAACCCATGTATATGTTATCACCCTAGTAATTCTTAGGTCGTGGGATTTTGGTTTATAGTTAAAGAAAACCAGGGGTAACCAAGAACCTCTTTTGAAATTCAGGATCTAGCCTTCCCAAATTCCAGAGAGGGATCTCTCCTCAAGATTTAGCTTGATTGGTTATAAGATTTTAGGCTAGGTATGATTGGATAGTGGGATTTGTTTTGAAAGTTTGGTGGGAATAGAAGGTGTTTCAAGGTAAACCACAGAGGGATCTACCAGACCATTGGGCTATGGAGTCAACTTTCTAGGCAAGCAGAGCTAGGAAATAAGGTCTAAAGAACAAATGTACTAAGGGCAGGGTAGATGAACTTCAAAGGGTTTTGATATAGGCTTTTGATGAAATGGGTGAAATCTGAACAAAAAGGAAATTAAGAATCCTTAGGTTACAGAAATGAAGATGAAGGAGGGGATCAAACAGGGACTAAGAGCATTTAAGAATTCTTAAGTCCGGGTATCAAGCAGAAAACATAATAATGAACAACTAGTAAAAAACAGGGAGCTTTTTATCACTAATCTTGTTTAAGCTTTCCTAGTTAATCATTAAAGACAGAAAACATTAAAATGAATGTATGGAAACTTTTGAAAGTTAAAACAGTGAAAACAGGAAAATACTAGACTTATCTGGTCAGCACAAGAATCCTGAGTTATGATGTATTTAATCTTAATTCTAGTCTGCTGCTTTACTGATTGACTCACACAAACTTCAATATATCCAGAAAAATGACTACAGTAGTCTTGATAAATTTTATTCCACATACTTCAAAAAGAGAAGTATTTATACAAAAAATATTACAAAATGTCTAAGAGACATGTAGGAATATCTCTAGGAAAAAATAAAGTGTTTTACATAGAAAGAGGGACAGCTGCAAAACAAACTGGCAAGCTGTCCTCTTATCAATAAAAAATAGGACAAATTATTCTAACTTGTTGCTCGGTTGTAGCTGCGAGAAATGCTTGCTGGCATTTTGAAAAAAGTTTTTTTTTTTTTTGAAGATAACTTGAAAGGCACTCTTTCCATTTCACATCCTTTCACCTGTTCTTTATCACTGATACTCTTTACGCTGCTCATTTAACTGTTTGACTGTTGTAAAATAAAGAATTATCTGCAGCAAAAAGGTATTTTGACTGATACTCTTTGACTCTGTTTCTGACCCTGCTACACTTTGACTGAAAATCTTCAGATTAGGTTAGTGAATTCCTGTCATTGCTCTGCACTGGGAATTCTCATACTCTTCAGTTTCCTGTAACTTTCATCTGCCTCTGTATACTTGGAAAAATTGGGCTTAGCAATGAAAATATGTTTGATCTCATTTTGTAAAAAGAACAAGTTTTCAAAATATTCCAAAATGACTTTACCAGTTGGAGACCCCTGTGGTAAAGGTTTGTTGACTTGCTCTTTGGCATAAGACCTGATTTTGTTATCATAATCCTTCTGTGCCATCAATTTTTCATACAAAACATGAATATCTGGTAGGCCTACTTGTGTTAGAACTGTGTATTTGGCCCAAAATCTTGAGATTTCCAAGTTCATGTCATTGCATCTGTCCTCTGTTATGGCCTAAATATACCTCATGCTGAGAAAGGCAGAATCTAGGGTAACATCAAACCACGCTTAATCTGGTAGCTAGCCCTACCAGATCGGGAGAGGGCTCTCTCCTGGTCAATCTTAGCAAACAAATGATCAGTGAGGCTTGAGATGACTTGAATAAAGGCTGATTTTAGGCTAGGTATATATGAAAAGAGTTTGATTTGATTTTGAGGGTGTTTGTTGGATCAAAGGGAAAGGCAGATTTTGGGTCTGGGGAATGAGGCCTAGTTTTTGCAGAGATCTGAATAGGGCAAGGTAGGCAATTGTTTTGACACTTTAATTTTGAATGAAATGGATATTTTGAGAAAGGTGAAGACCTGAAGAGGGAAATAAACCTTCAAGGATCCTCTCCAAACAACTAAAAACATAGAAAATTAAACAAACCCTAGGTAGAGCACTGCAAATTCTAATGAATTCTACCTTTATCCTTGTTTGTTTAACTTAAGAAGAAATAAGAGAGAAAATGGTATACATGAAACAACATTAGAATCAAATTTACAGAGAGAAACACATTATAAAACCAAAGAGCCACATGAATCCCAAAGAGTGCCGCAAACCCTGGTCGATTCCTTGCCAAATTGCAGAGATGAATGTACAATGATGCTCAAAGCATTCCCAAATTTCCAACCATGCTAATGACTGAAAAACTACAAGATATAGACAAAACTAACTCATCCCCAGCCTTTAGGGGTCGATCTCACAAGTTTAGGAGCTGTTTCAACAAGATCTAAACTGAGAACTGGAAAATAGGCAGTGGAACAACTTGCCTCAATAAGATAGGAAACTGATTCATTCAGTTGCAATTCACCTTTTGATGGATGAATCTACCTCCATGAGTAAAAATTTAACAAAATTACATCAAGATCCATAAAAATACATCCAATTACATCATTATTTTAACATTTTGAAGTAATAAAGTCAAAATTTCAAAAACTAGGCGAAAAACAGAGTTACTGAGTCCAAAATGAGCAAAAATCCCCAATGTGCCGCGCCTGATTTCTCTATGCATCGCACCACTTTGGAGCTGATTTTGAAGGCCTTCCCGGTGTCCAAATTAGCTCCAAGTGGGCTTGTTGGAAAGTTCTACCTGTCTACTGTATACAAAAAGTGGAATTTATGAATTTGGCTTCCATTTTCCCCTCCACAAATGAGTTTTTCCAACACTGGTTCCTGTGTGTCCAAAAAGGGGCAGAAGGGTCATTTTTAGGGTGTTTTTGAACCTTCTGGAAGCCCAAAATATGTCAAAATATCTTGCCCATAAGTAGGAATGAATAATTTTCCATGAAAAATCAAAAAATTTAAAATTTTCCCCAAGAGGAGCCCCCAATCATAAGCGCGTGCCAAGTGGTGCGGCACATTGGGCTGAAAACTCTGTTTTTAAAGGCAAAATTTCCAAAATTCATCTCAATGCGCAGCGCCTTTTTGCAGGAGACTTTTGGAGGCCTTCCCGATGTCCAAATTGGGAATGGGATATCTCGTTGGAAATATTATTGAGTCTAATTTCCAACCCAACTAGAATTTTTCAATTTGGATTTCATTTGCCCTATCAAACATCAAATATCCCAAGGCTGGTCAAAATGTGCAAAATGAGGCTACCTCAAGGCAGAGTGCTGTTGCAGTCAACTTTTGAAGGTCTTCCTCAACTCAAAAGTGAGCTCATGATAGCTCATTGGAAAGGTATTTATGTCTAGTTTTCATTTGAATCATCAAGCAACTCATTTGGCCAACCAAGCTAGGAGAAAACTTGATTTTCCCAAGGTCACTTCAGAGGTGCATCAATTCTCCTGAGGCAATTGTATTTTTGACATTTCTCTAAAACCATAACACCTGTGTAAAAAGTGAAGGAGGTTTTTCTTCCTTGGCCTATTTTGGATAAAAAAATCTCTCAGTTTTCCCAAATTCATCTTTTATTTCTTAGAAACATCATTGGAATAAAACCTATCCTGATGTGTGGAAAAAGGGATTTGTCGAAATGAAGTGAAATGAAGGGGATAAGGGGCTTCTAAATTATTGAGAAAATTTTGGGAAGTAGGGAGGGATGTTAGGAATCAGGGGAAAGTTGAATTTCAAATATTGAGTTAGGGGGAGGGGTCCAAAATGGAAAAACATAGGCCTAGCCTAGAAAATTGCCAAGCTGTAGCAAGAAACTAGGGTTTGTGCGAAAATGAGGAATTTAGGGGATCTCAGTGATGGGAAGTGTTTAATAAGGTACATTAAGGATAGGGGAAGGTGTATGAACATTAGGATACACGTTTTGTTGATTATTTTACCATCCAAGAGAAATTACCTCCAAAACCCTAGGAGAGGGAAATGAACCTTACCTAGGCACAACTAAAGCATGAACAAGGTGTAAGATGACCTAGTGGAACTTGCATGATGATGAAAACCCTCTGAATGATGGTACACTCAGCTAAATGGTGACATGGACTGAAATTTGAACAACTTTGAAAGGAGTGAAAACAAACCCTAGACCTAATACTTAGTGACCAAATTTTACTTGAAGACTCACTGAAATGACAAAATTTGACCTTGACACCTTAGAATCAATTTGTAAGAGCATGTTTGATCACTGGAGGAAGGCTGCAAAGACTGACACTAACATCCTCCAAATTATTCATCACATTTCTCTTATTTAGGACTTTCTTGATTTGTAGTATACTTTCAGTTCTATCCTGAATTTTTAGCTCTTCAAGCTCTTCTCTGTGTTTTCTATTCAAAATTGTGATAAGCTTCATGGCTTGAGCAGTTTTTTCAGCCAATTCTTCTTTTGTCTTTTGTATTTCTATTTGTGCTGCTTTGAGTAACTCTTTTTGTTCATAAATAATTTGGATTGAGGGCCATTGTAAATGTATGCCCTGAATGATGTTGTTCCAAAGATAATTTTTGATATAAGATACCTGCTTAGTGAGATTAACCTGCTGTTGAAGAATCTTAACCTGTTCCTGCAATCTATTGGCTCTTTGCTCATGTCCTTTGGATGTAATTAAGGCATCTCTGTTAGATGTTTCAAGATTTCTGATAGTGGCTTTTAGGTTGATTATCTCTTTATATTTCAAGGAAATGTCTTCCATAGCCTTTACTATGGCAGCTATTTCTCCTGTTGGATTTACCTGTGATGTAGATGAAGCGGCAGAGATATCTTTAGAAGTAATTGACACTGCAGTTGCCAATACTCCTTTTGGTGCCAAATGTTCTGCCAATGTAGAGGGAATAGCTGTACCTACAGTTGGAATAACTGTGGGAATGGAGACTTCAAGAGATTTATTCAATATTTCATTTTCTTGCATTAGAGATTCTATTTGATTTTCCATATCTTTAATCTGAGCTGTCATCTTCAAAACCAGTTGCATAGTTTCCTCCTTTTCTGTCTTTTTCTTGAAGAACTTCTTTTGCCTGAGGGTGCTCACTCTGTGGAAATTTGTGTTTCTTTCTCAAGGCTGCAATATCCTCATTCTTCTGCCTTATCAATTTCTTAGCAACTTCAGTATTAGAGGGATCTGCTCCTATTTCTATTACCAAATCTTCTAAGGACTTGATCCTCAAATCCTTAGCATGGAGAGATGCTTTATCTAATTTCATTTGGGTTTGCAAATTAGATACAGTTTTCTGAAGCATGGTAGCACTCATGGTTTTTCTTACTACCTTTGAATATAGCATCTCTAAGGCACTCTTATGGAACTCTATCTGATCCAGTTCATGTATAGTGTCAGAATTCACTGCAAATTCTGTCTTCCTGTAGTCTGTGGATGACTTTGGATCTGTTACTACTGGTTGGAGAAAAGACATGATCATTTTATTTTTTGAGTAATCAAATGCTGTCACTAGTCTGTCTTTATCTCCTAGTTTTTCCTTCAGAAGTTTAGAATAAACTTCATTCTTGATTTCTTCATTCTTTTCCCTAATTTTCTTGAACCTCTTCTGAATATCAGAATCAGTTTCTTCTATTGTTTTAGAGGAAGAGGGAGCTTCTGTCTTCATTTCTACTTCAACCATCTCTTTGCCTTTTCCTCGTGCTTGTACCTATTCATTTTGAATTTCCCTGAGTGTTTCATTAACAATGATTGTGGCCTCATCATATGTTTTCTGATCATTATTATCATCTACATCAATGGCCCCTTCTTTTTCTAGAGTAGTCATTTTTGCCTTTTTGCTGTAGACTGTTTTAAATTTATTTTCAATGATTGTTTCTACCAAATATCCTTCTTCTTTTCTCGGCCTTTTATTGGATATCTCTGCTGGTTGGTTAGCTGTAACCACCTGTGTACTGTCCATTTGATTTTCCTGTAGATTATCTGTCTGCATCTCCTGATCATCATCAATTAAAGTGTTTGCAACCCATTCCAACTGATTGGCATATTTTTCAATTAGTGGCTTTGATTCATGGAGGAATGGGGTTAACTTGCATTTGACCTTAAGATTGCTCAGAATACCTTGAGGGTCATAGTTCCAGTAAAAGCTTTCTTGAAACTTGAATACTGATAATTTGCTACTTACTTCTTTCAAAGCATCTTTGCTGTTAACTATGAAAGAGCCAATTTGACTTTTCAATTTGAATTGTGATTTCTTTTTGGATGCTATAAAGTTCACTACATTTGCATTTAAAATATATCTCAAGTATTCCAAAGAAAAAATCCTTGTGGTTAGAAAATTTGGTAATTTGTATGGAGCCAGGATTGCACCGTATACTCTAATTTTAGTGTGATTTTTATACAAATACCAATCTCCAACTTTACAGTTTTCAGACAACTGTAAAATTCTTTTGATTTCCTCATTTATCCTTGGTGGCTCTGCTTTATCCAACAAACTCATGGTAGGTCTGATAAACAAGTCGTTGAAATCACTATAACTATACTCATTGCTGTGTTTCCTGAGAAGAGAGGTCCAAAATATTACTGAAAGAGGTTTGCCCTCCATATCAATTTTCTGTAATGCAATGGGAAAATTATCTGCTTGAGAGAAAAGGAAGAGATGTAACATATATGATGTATATATGAACACTCCTTCATCAGGTAAATTTATTAGCTAATAATGTATATTGTCAGCAATGAATTTGGCAAAGTCAAAGACCAATTATGGCTGTTGTCTAGGAGACAAAGTGGAGAGGAACCCTAAAATGGAGGCATATGTAAATTCATCATTAACATAGCCTAAAATGAATGACAACATGGAAATGACTTGTCTAGATCCCTCAGGGAAATTAAAAGTATCATAAGGGGGATTTACCTTAGGAAGGTTGACATGATTGGGCATGAAGTTTTAAAGGATTTCAAACTTCCTAGGGAAATCCAGATCTAAATACATCTGAGTCAAGTCTTCAATTGACAATGATACTGCTCGTGGAATGGCTTAGTTGGAGCATATCATTGATTGCTTCAGCGGTTATGTAAAATAGGACCTCACTATCTTTGTTCACCATGTATATTTGATTAGGAATATAGTGCATCTGACACAACCTAATGAAATCTTGGGCTGGATGAGTGATGGGAACAACATATTTAGGTAAGTTGGAGTCCCATACAGGTATATCATTTGCCATTTTTTCTCAATTTTTTCCTAACACTAGCTATGTACTTCCAGAAGATCAAATTCTACAGTAGCATTAGCAATTTTGTAGTCCAAGTCAAGCAAGGGATTGCTTTCTTCAGTAGTGACATGAGGCTGCAATGGTTTGACTACCTCAGTAGAGTCTGCAGTTTTTAGGACAGGAGTAGGTTTATCAATTTTGGAAGGTTTGGGGTTTGGAAGCTTGCTGGAGGAAGGGTTCTTAGGTTTGGGACCTCCAGTCCTAGGGGTGACCTACTTCTTAGTAATTTTTAAAGTAACTGAGCAAGATTAAACTGTTTTCTCAACTTTTTATGGAAACAGAAGGTCAATTAAGCTGTCTTTGGGAAAAATTCAGAATCTGGGTGAGGGTTTTATGAGGAAAATGCAGATTTGTAATGTGCAGAAGGTGGGAAAGGGATTTTGAATGGTTTATTCAGTAATTCAAAGGTATTTTTACCGCAAGAATAACTTTTGGGTGGTTAAAATTATTAAGGAGAAAGCGGAAAATTCTAGGAAAATTTTGACAGGGTTTCCTCTGTTTTTTCAAGGTTTGAGTACTCTCAGATGAGTACCTTTGGCTTTTAAAATTTCAAATTGGTTTAATTTTTCTTGAAAATTATGAACTTGCAGGTTTGGATTAGTGAAAAATACCTTTAAATAGGTATGGTCACGGTCAAAGAAAGTTGCAGGTGGTACCAGTCTTCAAATTGGTTGCACTTGTTTGGTATAAGGAACTGAGAGTTTTCGGAGGCGAAATTTAGAGGGGCAATGACTTTTTAAATTATGAACTGGTTCGGAAACGGCTCTGGAAATGGTGTCTGTGAGTGAATTCTCAGAGGGAAAAGGCGCAAAGGTATGAAAAATGATAAAGAACTAAGGTTAAAACTTTAGATTTTATTGATCATGCAGAGTATTAATTGCAGGTCAAGTTGACATGGCAGGAGTGGTTTTTCGTTTGAAGGCGAAACCATTAGTGGTTATCGCATTGCTCTTGGGCGGTAATTGGTTTTAATATTTTTCAATGCGATCCAGTAAAATTATGACATGTAGCATGCGATGGTTTCATAAAACAGCTTTTATCACAAAAATTTTTGGCAACTTCACCCGATCACTTTGGTAATGTGATATGGGATCCGCGGCGTCGGATTTGATTGAGCAAAGCGAACGGCTGAGATCTTCCGGAAAGTTGCGGGGAAACAATAAGGTGGGACTGAGCTTTCATTGTGAGCCGTCGATCTTAAAAGGAAAAGAGCTACGGTGTCAAATAAATGCGATATCGGGGAAAAATTAGGGAATGGAGCAAAGGGGTGGGACCCGGGTTCAATATTATTCATTGATTTTGATCGGGATGATCAGATGGTTGAGGTTAAACCCGATGTTTGAGAAAATGATATGGAAATGGGTGTCAAATATATAAAATGAGTTTATATATTAAAAGGGTGATTTTAATAAAGGTTTAACCAAGGTTTGCATATTATGAAGGGGAAAAAAGGCTTAGGCATTTTAACCTTGGGTTAAAGGTAATCGGGGGGGGGGATACAAAGACGTTAATGTTTTTTGTGCGTCATTTTAAATACACCGGATGTAAATAAAATGTGCGTTTTTGTATCATTTAATTTTATTATATAGTTTCAGACTGCGGAGGGGTCTAAAAACCATAGGGGGAAAGGGATATATTTTTTATGGGTAGTTTTGTGTCAAAGGGGTTATTTCGGGATGTTTTTCAACATGTGATTAATATTTTTGACACAAAATCATATATTAAGGGGGGTTTTGGGATATCAAATAAAAGGGAGCTATATTAATAGGACTAGGATAATTGATAGGGAGTTAATAAAATATGTTAGGTGTTAATATGAAAAGGGAAAAGTGAATCCTTAAAACATACAATTATAACCAAGAAAAGTGAAGATCAAAGCCAAACTTGCATTATGATAATTTCATCACTTCAACTTAGGATAAAATGCCATTTTGAGGGTTTATATCTCATGAGATGTAGGAAGTTAATCAAATGAGACTTTTTGTAATATTTAAGTAAGAAAAGAGTTCTTACTTATGAAGTTAAATGGTGATGAGTGCATGAAGGGGTAAATGATGAAAATTTCTGGGATTAATATAGAAACTCAACATTTTCAACTAATCAGTCATTGAGCCTTGGGTCCAGTCCCAACAGAAGTCAATGAAATGCCTTGAGCCTCTTTGACTGATAGTCTAGAATATCAAATTTCTATGGGGAGGGGAAATTAGTTATTTGTAGTCTGGTGAAAGATATTTACAATGATGTTTCTCACCTTCTTCTACCTACCCAATTATATCTCCTAACATTTTTTCTTCTATTTTAATCAGGTGCATTTGAACTAGCAACCTTGCAACATTTTATTCTTTTTGAAAAAGGTAAACTATCTAATTCTACACTTATTACATCCAAAAATCCAGATTAAACTGTTGGATTCTTTATTTCTCTACCTAACTAATGAATTGTCATGATTAAACTGTATGAAAATTGTTTATTCTCTATCTACAACATTTGAAATTGAAAAAATGACGAGTCAAGATTAAATTGTTCAACTCATCACATATTATGGTATTTATTGACACTCTGCCATAATCAACTGCAAAAGGTAAAAGTAGTGACATTTAGACTTGCACACTTTCATGTTTTATTCATCTTTTTTCTTTTGGGGTATACTATTTTTTCTAAGTCCTTTGATTTTTCTTTTAGGACTTTTTACCCTCTTTTTGATTTTTTGGTTTTTTGATTTTGATTTTTTTTTATTTTTTACAAAATATGGGAATACAACTTGTAGAAGGCAAAGCATGTACATATTTACAAGATTACCATCAGTCAAGTCAAAATTATGAATCCTATATTTATAGTTCACTAACATCAGCTTCACTTGGGGATGGCATTTCCTGGTGGAATGTCAAGAACTCTTAGATCAGTAGCCTTCATCTTTAACTTTGGTGATCTTGTAATTGTTTTCTGTTTTCTGCAACAATTCATACTTATGAAATTTTATAGTGCAAAGCTTAGGGCCTTCTCCTCGGGCTTCAACTTTGTAGATAAAATCTCCAATCCAATCTACACACTTGCAATGAATATTTACAATGATAAAGTAAATCAATCTAACTGTTGAGTGACTTTGAAGAATAGTAGTGTTTCAACATCCTACCATTCACTGGTCCTTCTTGAAGTTCAGTTCCATCCAAATTCCTGATGAAAAAGAATTATTACCTCTGTAACAATATATCACATAGGGTCCTTGCCATAGAAAGTCAAACTTTCCATGTTTGCCTTTATCCTCTCTTTGTGAATCCCATCTCAAAACTTGATCTCTTATGAAAAAATCATCTTCTTTAACCCATTTATCAAAAATCGTTTTGATTTTGTCATGTAAAACTTGTGAATTTTCATAAAATTCTTCCCTAGTTTTTTGAAGATGTATGGTTTCATTGATTCTTTGTTGAATATAATTTGTTTCCAATTGTGATTTCTGGATAATATTCATGACTGGAACACCCAAGGAAGAGGGGAAAACTACATCTGTTCCATAAACAATCTAATAAGGTGAAGTTCCAATAGACTTTTTTGTGGTAAGTCTATTAGCCCATAGGGCATAGACTAGCTTTTTCTTCCAGGTCTTTTTGTTTTCTTGGAGTAATTTTTTGATGATATTGATTAAGCTTTTATTTCACGATTCAGCTAAAGCATTACCTTGGGGATAATATGTTGTGGAATTACCTAAGGTAATATGGTATTTATGACAGAAAGAAATCATTTTCTTGGATTTGAATGCAGCTGCATTGTCAGGAATAATCTTATATGGGCATCCAAATATTGATAAAATATTACTTTCTATAAATGAGATTATAACTGAATCAGTGGCTTTCCTGGTAGGAATGGATTCTATCCACTTGGTAAAGTAATCTATAGCAGTTAAAATCCATTTATGTTGGCCTGAAGATGGAGGATGGATTTCACCAATGAAGTCTAACCCCCATAGTTGAAATGGCTTTTCAGTTGATATAGGCTTGAGGGGTAAGGGAAATAGTTTATTTTTCCCTTCAAAAATTTGGCATTTGTGACAGGAGGTAACATATTTTTTGACATCAGAAAATAAATTTGGTCAGTAAAAACTAGCTCTCAATATTTTTTCTGCTGTACTCTTCCAGTATAGGTGGCCTCCACAGTCACCTGCATGAAATTCCTCAAGAATTTTGTCAGCCTCAGATTTTGATAAAAAATTTAGTAAAATCCCACTACTTTGTTTCCAATAAAGTGCATTGTTTAAGATACAAAACCTCATTTCTTTCTGTTTGATGAATCTTGGTTTTGTTTTAGTTAGCCCAAGAGGAGCTTGTAAATGTTTTAGTACAAAGATAATATCAGAGTACCATGGTGAGTCTAGATAAGCTTCACTGATCAATGGAGTCGCCATCTCCTCCTAGTCATCTATTTGTGCAATGAAATTAATGTTTAAAGCATTGCAATTTGATTCGGCCATCAATCTGGCTAAAACCTGTCCTTTGATGAGATTTGTTGGTTTGATTTCCATATCGTACTCAAGGATAGTGGCTATCCACTTTCCTCTCCTACTATTAGGTCCATCTTGTGTCAGAATATCTTTAATCACTGCATTGGGGACATATGCAATGATGTGTGAATGAAGTATGTAAACTCTAAAATCCTTGATGGCTTTAACCAGGGCTAAAGCCTGTTTTTCCATTATATTTTACTTCAGAGGTGCATCTCTGAGGGCTTTAATAAAGAATGAAATTGGCTGTTCAAAACCTTGACTGTTTTTCTGCAGAAGAACTACAGCTATGGTGTGTTCAGATGCAAAGGAAAAGATTATGAAATATTTTGTATAATGTGGGATGATAAGGACCGGTGCTTTTGTCAAGACCTGTTTTATGGATTCGAAAGATTTTTTGGCCTTTATTTTCCACTTTATTGCAGAGTCCTTTTTAAGCATATTGTTGAGATCTTTTATGATTTCAGCTAGATTAGAGATAAATCTTCTTAGAAATTTGATTTTACCTAAGAATTCTTGAAGTTATTTTATGTTTCTTGGTGGTTGAATGTTCAAATAGCTTCAATTCTTGCAGGGTCTATTCTAATGCCTTCTTTGGAGATTATGTGACCTAATAGTTTTCCTTCTTCTAGTCTGAAAATAGTCTTTTTATGATTAAGGGATATACCATATTTTCTACACTTGATAAAGACTTGTCTCAGGTGATCTAAGTGTTCATCATTTGTTTTTGAAAAGACAGTAATATCATCAAGATAGATAACTAAAAATTCATGGATTTCCTTAGCAAAGGCAATATCCATGGCCCTCTGAAAAGTAGCTCCTGCATTTTTCAATCCAAAAGGCATTTTCACGTACATGAAAGTGCCCCAAGGAGTGGTAAATGAAGTTTTAGTTTGATCATATTTATGGACTAGAATTTGATTATAACCAGAGAAACCATCTAGTGAAGAAATTCTTGAAGAACCTGCCACCCTCTGCAAAATATGATCCATTTTAGGCAAGGGGTAATTGTCTTTGAAGGAAGCTTTATTGAGATTTCTAAAGTCTATACACAGTCAAATTTCTCATGTTTTCTTTCTGGTGGGCACTAAATTAGACACCTAGTCAGAATACCTGACTGGTGTAATTCTTTGTGCATCAAACATTGTTTTAACTTCTTTCTCGATTAAAGGTAACAAAATTGGATTAATCCTTCTTAGCTTTTGTTGAAAAGGTTTTTGATTTTCTTTCAAAGGAATCTTATGTTGACTTATGTCTTTGTTGTAAGTTTTCAAATCTTTGTAACGCCATGCAAAAACACCCTAATATTATTTCAAAAGTTCTATGTATTTAACCTTTTCTTCTGATGACAAGGATTTTGATAGTTTGATCATTTTTGGTTTTTCATTTGTCCCTAAGTTATACTCTTCTATATCAGACCTGACTGGTTCCATTTTTGGCCTTTTGGGCACATCATTGGAATCAAACAAGTCTTATAGGGGAGTTAAAACTCTGGGTAAAATTTTATGTTTTAAATCAATCAAATTTGGTTCATCTTCCATCATTTCCTCTAGATCTACTTTTTCCAATTCATCTATGTCACTTTGAGTAAATATAGTAGGTCTATCAAAATTATTTACATCTAAATCATCTATTTGAAAAAAATTTGAATCTATGTTACAAGGTGAATCTATATTACAATCATTATCAATTTGGAAATTTTGAAACTCTCGTTCATTGCTCAAAAAGTGATAGATTTGTTCATATTCTGAGAAAATTTTCCAGTATTTTACATTATCTAGGAAAATAGGTCTATGTTTGATTTCAACAGTGTATTTTTGTAATGGTGAAAATGGAAATTTGCAAGTGCTGGAAAAGGTTTCTAAACAATGGGCTTGCATGTTCTTTTTTCTAGGGATGATAACAAACTTGCTTTCTAACAAATCTTCAACCAAATCATGTGTTGTGTCCCTATATCTGGCCAGTCTGGGATTGTGAACAGAGTATTCTGCATTTATTTTCTTGATAACTAACTCAGAATCTCCCATGAATAATATTCTTTGCCCTCTCAATTTTCTAATGATTTGAAGACCTAAGATTAAAGCCTCATATTCAGCCATGTTATTGGTACATTTGAAATTTAATCTAAAGGCATGTCCTTGGGAATGGCTTGTTTCAATGTTGGTAATCCATACACTATCTCCAGCTCCTGATTTATTCACTGATCCATCAAAATAAAAATGCCATAAAACCTCATGACTAATGGAATCAACCATTAATTTAAGCTTCCTATCAGTGAGTTCAGTTTGGCTATTATTATGATTAGAGTTACAAAGAGTAAAGGAATCAAGATCAGTAGGAGTTGAATAGATTGGGTAATTGGTAGGTCTGTCAGCACTGCTGATCATAAACTTCATTAAGGTTTCTCTGTAAAGCTTTTTGGGCTGTCCAAATACCAAGATAGTGGCATAACTCATTTCAAGTTGTAGAGATCCCTGCAACTTTGCTCCCCATGAGCAAAAAAGAAGCATGCCATACTTTGGCGAGATATCAGCTACCACAACATCTATGATCATGCTTTTACCAGGATATTGGACTAAGTTTACACACGGATCATGCAAAGTCAAACTGCAGAGAGAACACTATTTCAACCACTTTGGGATTCTAGGATCTAGCCCTCCTGAATCCGGAGAGGGATCTCTCCAATAAGTGCAAAGATGGATTTATCTTTAAAGCTTTTGGGTAATGATATTAGGCTAGTTATGAAGTCCGATGGTTTTTGTTTGTTTTGGATGGTTGAGCATGATTATTATTTGAGTGGAAAGTCCTAAATGGAAAGAGTTTCAAAGGTGTGAAGTTGCAAGCAATCAGAACAAGCTTTGGCTAAAAAGATAGATATAATGTTGGTTTTTAGTCCATTGGGCTATGGAGTCATAATAGGGTTTAATTGAAACAACAAGGTTCAAGAGTGGTCCATGGGGCAAGTCATCTATGTCTAAGGATATCTTTAAAGTTGATTTTATGGAATGAAATGATACAACAAGAAGGGGAATTTAAACAAATGAAGAACAAAGAGCAGCCTAAGATCAGGTAAGTACTTTGAAACTATCCTGCTTTCGGCATATACTTAAGAGAGACATAAAAGTAATCTAAGATCTTGTAAGTACTTTGAAACTAGCCAGTTTTTTATGCACTTTCAATAGAAAAACATTTAAAACACAAAGGGAAACTTTAAAAGCAACCGTTGGAGAAGAAACTAGAGGAAAGGGCTCACCATAAACTTCCCTAGCTCTGCTTTACTTTGTATACTTTCCAGACAAACACATGAGATAAAAAAGAATAGTCTAAGATCAGGTAAAGACTTTTAACCTAGCCTGCTTTCAACACACTCTTAGGGAAACTTTCAGATTGTTTTTTGGGATAAAACTAAAGGACAAGGCTCACCATCACTTACTTAGTTCATCTCTACTTAACATAAATTGAAAATAACATTTAAGAAAAATATTTTTCTCAGACAGTAGGACGAGGGAATGCCAGCATTCCTAACTTCTTAAACTAAATTAAATCATTCCTAAACAACACAATTTGGAAGAAAACATTTAGATAAAGCTTATTAGTTAGAGAAGGGTACTGATATACAGTAAATCCTAACTCTATGCTTGTTGTTCTTTATCAGAGAAGATGGACAAAGTGAAAACAAAAATAAAAAAACAATTTACAATAAGAAATAACATCATGGTTGACATAGACCAAGATCCCATAAATCAGCTTGTATTGATGCTTCAAACCAATTACAGCTTTAAGTCCAATGTTTCAGTTCAACAATCATCTTCACTTCTTAGCCTAACTTATTTAATCAAAAGCAGAGCTTCAATTGCCCGTGAACGATATTTACAAGTAGAAGTTTCGAGCACAAGTATATTTCAAAGTTCTGCAACCAACATTTTCTCATCTTCTATAGGAGTATTTATAGAACAAAAGAGGAGGTGGGATGGGATAAAATATCTTTAAGATCCAATTAATACAGATTTAATACTTCTCGGCCTTTGAGGGGCTCGATGGAGAAGTTTACAGATATGTCCTATGTATTAAGTGTTTTACATTAAGAATTAAGATCGGTGGGAGCTTTTGTTGACTTTAAGGGTCTTTTTCATGTTGTAATAACTCTGCTGATATTTTTTGCATTAAGTTCCTTTGGATGAATTAACTATTCAGTTGCATTGAGGCAAATATCTTCTTCTCTGATCATAACTCAACCTCTGTTGAATGCTTTGAGGCTACATGTGGCTATCTGGTAGCTGAGAGGAATCAATTAGCCTCTGATGTGGTAGTGGAGGCATTTTTTGTTTGAGAAATATTTTTATTTTCTTTAACTGTGTTTAATTCAATGTATCAGGATTTTGATTTCTGATCTTAGCCGTAATCCACCCAATCCATTTAATTAAATTTTAATTCTTCAGTTCTGCTGCGGCTAGGTCTTCAACACTAATACTCTTTTATTGGATTTAATCTTACTGCGTCTTGTTGATGTGCAGGTACCACAGAGGGTTCATATGGCATTGGTGCTCATGATGCACCAATGAAACGTGGCGTTGAACCCTGTGGATGGCTTCTCTTTTGCGAAGAAAGGCGTGGGGATCGTCATCCCCGGCCTTTGTTTTTCCTTTAATAACATGGAAAAACCATTTAAAACCTACAAAATACATAAAAACGTTATAAAATCCTGCGTATTTGGTAAAACTGCTTAGGAGGCTAGGGAAAGGAGCAAATGGTGGGGAGTTAAGTTAGATTCGTCGATCTAGCAAAGATCAACAGTGGGGATTAGTCATGAATATACAAAGTGAATGAGTCACTTTATAATAATATAGGTGCGAAATGCAAAGAAATACAAAGGTAATAGGTTAAAATACCCTTTGGTGGAGAAAAAATCATTTGAAATGAAATTCGAGGTTTTCGAATGGTCGTGGGTCGTTAGATAAGTTCGGCCCCAGAGATCAATGGCTGTGATTGCTCATTGAAGGCCCTTTGGTGAAAGCGAAGGGTGATAGTGTATGTCCAGATTAGATTTGAGCCGTTGATCTGCAGAGATCAACGACGGGGAACATAACGCGATAAAACACAATGAAAAGGGGAAAGCAGTTTCGGGAGGAAAAACAGGCAGTATTGCACGACGAAATGGGAGAAAGGTGGTTTCACCTTTTTGGATGTGATATGCGTCAGAGGTTGACACGTGGATTTTGAATACCTCCCATATCGCGTGATTTTGGAGAATTATCACCCGTGATTAAAGTTACGCGATATGGAATGTCAGCCGTTAGATCTGGTACCTCAAATCGAACGGTGGGGAGTGAGTGCGATTTTTATAAGATGCGCGGGTGGAACGAGGTGGGGATAGAGAAAGGCGGTTTTAATCTGAGCCGTTAGATGTAAGATTGGACGACAGAGATTAGATCTAGAGGGAGGCAGGACCCACAGGGGTCGGGCCTGTTGGGGTTAATATGAGCCGTTGGATGTGCAGGATCAACGACGGAGATTTCATTTGGGGATAAATGGAAAAATAAATGATGCGAAGGAAGGGTTAGTAAGGGCCATTGATCTGCAGAGATCAACGACTAAGATTTGGCTAAAAACATTATGACGCGAGGCGCATGAATTTAACTAAAGTCGGGAGATGCATTTTGGACCGTCTGATCTGGACACGTGGACGGCCCAGATGCAATCAGAGCTTCACAATAGGAGGGGGTGATGGACATGGGAGCGCCGAAGTGATTGACTATGGGCCATCGATCTACAGATCAGATCAATGGTGGAGGATGGATTGGGGAAATTCCAATCGGAGGTGGGGAAATATTAACGCGCCCAATGGAAAATTCCCGATGCGATATAGTGCTGGCCATCGGATTGGCCCAATGATCAACAACGGAGAAGGGCTCCAACCAATGAACGAGCAGGACCATGTTATAATATATAAAAAATCAAAATTTATGAAATACAAAGGTTTTAATTTCTCGGGTTGGGTTATATATAAGGATTGGCGCCCGGTTGTGGGGCCTAGATATATGGAAAAGCAAAGGCCCAGGGCTTATATGTATAAGGTCCAATCACATCGGAAGGAAGGATCGGGCGTTTCAATCTACCCATTAACAAATCTCCAATGCGAGATTATATGCATCGTTGATCGGGGAAACAAATCAACGGTCTTTTTTCATTAAAAACATGGCACCAGCGCGCTTGTTTAAAACCATAGAAAAAGGGGTTTTTATGTATTTACAAAGGGAAAAAGTGATCGGGAAGGATTTATATGAAGTGTTAAGTGCCTGATTGCGGGCCTTGTGGTTATATAAAGTGGTAATAAGATCAGGGGTTTACATATAAAGGGATAATCGCATCAGAAGTTTTAATATGACAAAAAGACTTGCGTGCTCCGATTTTCTTCGATGCGATTAGCGCCGAAACGGTTTAGCGCTTGGTTCCAGCACCAAGGCATATGGTGGGAAAGTAGTTTAGGACTTAGCCCAAAGGGGATTAAATCCATAGTGCAAAAAATTATTTTTTATGAAAATTTTCAAATTTTTTGATGGATTTGGGGGTTTCGGTAAGGTTCAAAAGTGAGTTTCAAACCTTATAAAAGGGATTTTCATGAAGGGGAAGGGGGAATAAATGGAAAATAGAGGAATTTCATGGGGGAAAAAGGGAATAAAATGAATGTTAGTTTTGGTGGAGGAGGGGAAAAATGAGATTTTGTAGAGTCTTTTCTTTATGAAAATAGCAAAATTTCTGAGTTCGAAAGGGAAATAGCAGTGAAGAGTTAAACAAAGGACATGATGTCTTCATGAGTCTTCAAGAGATAAAATTTTTAGCAATAAAAGTGTTTCTTGAAGGCTCAAAAAATGATTTAGCCACCTTTTTATATAACAAATTTTATAGGTGGCTAACAGTGGCTCCACTTGGGGATGGTGCCTTCTTGAAGGCATCAAGAATTTCAGACTTGCATTCTCTAGGGGCTGATCAGTGCCTTATCTATGGGGCTGCAACTTTCTTCATTTGGATGATCCTCTTTTGCTCTAAAAATGTAAGCAGCCATGAAAAACAATGGATCTTCATCAATACATGCTTTCTACCTACCCAATCCTACTGATCTAACATTTTTTCTTCTTTAGAGTGCACTTCGATTGGCAAACTCTCTTACAACATTTTATTATTTTGAAAGCAAAAAAAAATAATCTATTTCTACTTCTTATTTCTCCATGAACTCAGATTAAACAGTTGAGTTCATATGCTTCTCTACCTAATCTACTAATCTGTTAGGATTAAACAGTCTAACAGATTTTTATTCACTAATTTCTAAAACAAAAATTTAAAAGCATACAAGTCAGGATTGGATAGTCTAACTTGTTGCTGATTTATGGCATAAAACAACAAGCTGCACATAGATATAATTTTACATAAAATTAAATCAAAATGAAGGCTTAAGATCTGAAAGCTTCTCAGCACGACCATATCTTTTCTACAGCTCTGTTTTTGAGTTTATTTGAGCTGTTTTTGCTTGTTATCTAGTTCAGATTTTGATATGATTAGAACCAGTTTTATCTCTGTTTTGACTAAGAAATTTAAACAGATTTGAGTCATTCTTGTTTGGAAACTTAGGTTCAGATTTTGAGCTTGTTTGAACCTTTAATTTCTAGCCTAATTTTCCTAACTGATAAGTCAAGATTAAACTGTTTGGAAAATCGAATTCACTAAACTATCAACAGTTAATTTAAAACTAATTAGTCATGATTAGGTTTATGACTAACTAGAAGTGTTTTTTTTAGGAGTGGCATTTGAGCTTGCACACTTTCAGATTTGTTTCTCTTTTTTGGTATGGGGCTGTACCTTTATTGTTTTTACAATCTGCCCTCTTTTCTTTCTTCTATTGTTTTTGTATTTTTGATTTTTATAACTTTGAATGCAATGATGGGTGAAATATTTATAATGAGAAAAAAGATAAAAAGGATTTCAGAACATGACATGGTTCAAGAGAAGTAATGTTTGAGCATCCTGCCATTGACAGGACCCCCAAACAATTCAACTCCATTCAACTCCTGCAAGAAAAAGGCATTGTTCACAGAAGCAGAATGAATGAGATAAGAGACAAGCCATAAGTTGTCAAATTTTCCATGCTTTCCCTTGTCTTCTCTCCTTGAGTCCCACTTTAAAACTTTGTCCCCAACATTGAAATTGCTGGCCTTTGTTCTTCCGTCAAAAAGCTTTTTGATGCTGTCTTGATTTTGTAATGCTTTGTTATAAACCTCCTCTCTGGTTTGCTAAAGGTGAATAGTCTGATTTATCCTTCTGATCAGGTAATTATCTTCAGTTTGAAACTCTTGAATCAACTTTATAACTGGCACACCAAGGCTGGTTGGAAAATTTGCATTTGTACCATACACATTTTGGTAGGGTGACATTCCAATAGATTTCTTCAATGTCAATATGTCAGCCCAAAGTGCATGAACAAGCTTTGTGTGCCAAGACTTCTTGTTATCCTCCAACAACTTCTTGATTATGTTCACCAAACTCTTGTTTGAGGATTCTACAAGTCCATTACCTTGAGGGTAATAGGCCGTGGAATGACCCAATGTTATCTGATATTTGTGACAGAATTCAACCATCTTCTTTGATCCAAATGCAACTGCATTATCAGTGATGATCTTCTTAGGACAACCAAATCTAGAGAGGATATGTGTCTCTATGAATTTTATGATGACTGAGTCATTGGCTTGCCTAGAAGGGATGACTTTTATCCATTTGGTGAAGTAGTCTGTGGCAGTGAGAATCCATCTATGCTGGGAAGAGGATGGTGGATGGATTTCTCCTATGACGTCAAATCCCCACTACTGAAAAGGGGCTTCAACAGTGATTGGATGCAGAGGTAAGGGTAGCAGCTTCCTTTTGCCTTCAAAAAGGTGGCATTTATGACAAGCAATTATCATCTTGTGTACATCAAGAAAGAGAGTAGGCCAATAGTAACCAACCCTTAGGATTTTGTTGGCTGTTGCTTTCCAGCAGAGGTGGCCTTCACATTCTCCTTCATGGAATTCGTGCTTAACCTTCTCTGCATCATACTCAGAAAAACATTTAACCAATATCCCACCTGCATTCTTCTAATAAAGACATTTATCTATAATGCAGTAGTTTACAACTTTTAACTTCAAAAACCTTGCCTTTGTTTTTGTCAAGCCAGGAGGTGTGTTCAAATTAAGCAAAACATAAAGAATATCAGCATACCAAGAGGAATTCATAAAATTATCTTCAACAATAGGAGTTGAGGTTTCCTCTTGTTCATCTAAAGTATTAATCATATTAATATCAAGAACTTCAAAATTTGAATCAGCCATTAATCTAGCTAGACCTTGGCCTTTGATGAGTTTAGTTGGCTTGATCTCTAAATCATATTCAAGAATAACAGTTATCCACTTACCTCTCTTACCATCTGGGTCCTATGTTAGAATGTCTTTCACAACTGAATTTGGGACAAAGGCAATGATGTGTGAGTGCAAGATGTATACTCTGAATTCTTTTAAAGCCTTAACCAAAGCAAAGGCTTGCTTTTCCATAATGTTATAATTCAAAGGGGCATCCCTCAAAGCCTTGATAAAGAATGCAATAGGCTACTCTTGTCCTTGTGGGTTTTTCTATAAAAGGACAACAACTATTGTATGCTTTGATGCAAATTAAAAAATATATAAATCTTTTGAAAAATCAGGACTTATCAGAACCAGTGTTTTGGTTAACGCTTGTTTCACCAGTTCAAAGGAATTCTTTGCTTCCAAGGTCCATTTCACCCCTTGCTCCTTCTTCAACATGTTTGTTATATTCCTAAGGAGCTCAGCCAAATTAGGTATGAACCTTCTCAGGAAATTTATCTTTCCAATGAAAGATTGTAACTCCTTGATGTTTCGAGGATGAGAGATCCGCAATATGGCCTCAATCCTCTTTGGGTCTATCTTAATACCCTCTTCTGAAATAATGTTCCCAAGGAGTTTACCTTCTCAGAGACCAAATAGTGTTTTCATAGGGTTTAAATATATCCCAAAATTTATGCATCTCTCGAAAAATTTTCTCAAATGTTCTAAGTGCTCTTCATCTGTCTTTGAAAATACAGTGACATCATCAAGATAAATAATGATGAAGTAGCCCAATTCTTTCAAGAATGCTATGTCCATGGCTCTCTGAAAATTTGCACCAGCATTCATTAGACCAAAGTCATTTTCACATACATGAATGTGCCCCAAGGTGTAGTAAATGTTGTCTTTAGTTGATCATCAGGGTGGACTAAGATCTGATTATACCCTGAGTAGCCATCAAGCAAAGAAATTCTTTCGGACCCAAATACCCTTTGTAAAATATGGTCCATCTTAGGTAAAGGGTAGTTTTCCTTGAGTGAAGCTTTGTTTAAGTCTCTAAAGTCTATACAAAGCCTAATCTCTCCTGTCTTCTTCCTAACTGACACCAGATTAGACACCCACTCAGAATATCTAATAAGGACAATAATACCAGCTTCGTACATTTTCTTGATTTCCTTCTCAACCAAAGGTAACTGAATAGGGTTTATTCTGCGTAGTTTCTGTTTGAATGGCTTTTGGTTTTCCTTGAGAGGGATTTTGTACTGAATTATTTCAATGTCATAGGATTTCAGATCTTCATAACTCCACGCAAAAACATTAGAAAATTCTTTAAACAACTCTATGTATTTGAGTTTAATGTGAGCTGGTAAAGTCTTAGACAGTTTAATCATCATAGGTTTCTGTTCACTGCCTATATTACACTCTTCCACTTCAGTCTCTACAGGTTCCAGTTTTGGCTTCTTGGCCACATTTTTGAAATCAAACAACTCTTCTAAAGGGGATAGACCCTTCGACAAACTTTGATTTTCAGACTGCAGGGTCTCTAATTCCTCTGTTTCTAACTCTGTGATCATCTCTGTTTTGTTTTCAAGTTTTCTTGACAACAAATTTATACCAGGAAGCTCAGAATACGGTTCTTCTTCACCAAGAAAATTTTCTTCACTAGGCAAGTCTGTTTCATAATCTGAATCTGAGCTGGGTAGTTCAAATTCATTTCTAAACTGCATGAAGTCTTCTATTTGTTTGTCTCCGTCAAACACTTGCTAATATTTTTCATTATCAGGAATGGCTGGTCTAAATTTAATACGAGTTGTGCATTATTTGGTTTCATATGGCGTTAAGCATGTTCTATAGAAAAAGCTAAGCTGTGGGCCATGTTATTCTTTATTCTTGGGAAACAAAATAATTGGGACTCCTTGAAAGTTTTCAAAAGATCCATGACATAATTTCGATAGGCTCTAAGTCTAGGGTGATTAGCGTTGTATTCCTCGTTGACTTGCCTAATAATTAGTTCTGAATCCCCATAAACTTTAATTCTCTTGGCTCGTAACTTTTTCAATAAATTCAAGCCTAAAAGAAGGGATTCATACTCCGCTATGTTATTCGAACACTGAAGTTTAATCTACAGGAAAGGCTTTCTGTGTGGTTGTTTTCAGTGTTTTGTATCTAGACACCTGCACCAGCGTTGCTCCTAGTGCAGGACCCATCAAATTACATACTCCATAGAGGACTAGTTTCAAGTTATTTTGTTTGATTACTGTCCTCTTCAAATAAAGTGCTTTTAGCTTGTTCTTGAAGGTCAGCACTCTGTTGAAATTGTTTTAATTCCTCAGATTTTTCACTGCGTTGAGGGTTGTTTTCTTGACTGTCAAGGTTAAAAATCCATGGAAGTATGATTTCTATTTCAAGACCTGTGTTTGGTTTGCTGTGGTTAAAAGGTTCAACAAATTGTTTTGTCAGTTCTGTGTTGTTTTCCACCTCCTCTCTATTGGCCATTAATTCAGTTAAAGTGACTTTTTCACTAAATTTTTCATCGTTAAACAGGATAAAGGAATCAAGGCTTGTATTTACATAATACATAGGAGAGTTTTGTGGTCTATCTTGACTAGTCACCTTGTACTGCATATGGGACTCCCTGTAAAGTTTTCTTGTTCTATTAAACACAGGGATGGTTGCATATGTCATGTCCATCTGCATAGTTCCTTGTAACTTAGCCCCCCAAGACCTAGATAATAACATTCCATACTTTGGGGGCACATCAGCCACAACAATATCCATGACCAAACATTTGGCTGGAATCTGTGCTAAGTTAACACATAGGTATTTGATTAATCCTAAACATTTTACTCTGCTTGAGTCAAAGGAGTAAAGGTCTTTATAAGGTCTGGTGATTTCTAGACCCAGGCTCTCCATTACAGCTTTGGGCATTAAATTGTGGGAGGCCCATGAATCATGCATAGCGTTATGCAAAATCTTGTCATGAACATTTAAACTTACATAAAAAGGAGGAATAGGTCCCTCTTGATATCTACCTTCAATCTTAGGACCAAAAATAAGCTTTGGCTGTTCATCATTAAGATTGACTGTGTCATTATTCTCTTATATGTTTAAAGCCTTTAAAATTTGGGTTCTATATACTTTTTGGGCAGCTAAATTAGTAAGGGGAACCGAGATTTTAATTCTTCAAATTTCCTGCTCCAAAATAAAAGGGATCTGACTCTTTGAAGTGCTTGTCTCAACCTTATTAGCTGCCACTTTATCAGCAAATTCAGTTTGCTGATTAGTTCTATTTACATTTGACAAAATTGTTTTCACAGGAGTACTAGCTGAGGTACTAGTACTACTAAGGTCTGCACTCTGTTTTTGACTGTTTTGAGTGCCTTTTTCTTTACCTTTATCAGAATTTCTAGCCACTGCTTTGTCCTTTTGTTTCACAATTTTTGGTTTGTTTACAGTGCTTTTTTGTGAAGATTTTTCAGAGGTTTTGGTTTTAGGAGTTTCTTGATGGCTTTTACTTCTGAGGTCGTACTCTTTTTTAGACTCTATGATGACATTCTCCATGTCTTGATAATAACTTTCATCATTATCTATTTTGTCATCATAAGGTGTGTATAGACCTTGTTTTCTGTCATAATGAACCTCAAAGTCGTCATTATCTACTCCCAGCATGTTGATATCATCATCCTCTATTTTCTCATCTGTTTCTTCAACCTCGCTCACATATTTTTTATGAAAGGGAGGAGTGATCTATTGATCATCTTCCCTTTGTCTATTTTGAGGTTGGTTCATTCTAAAATTCTAATTTTGGTTCTGGTTTCTGTTTTGAGGAGCATTTTGGTTTTGACTTGCTTGTGCTCTCTCAAGAATGCTAATTTTCTTCATCATCTCCTCCATCATTCTTTCCATCTTCGAGCTGGAAGTAGAAGGTGTGGATTCCTCTCTGAAGGACACTCTCTTCTCATTTTTCATTCTTTCTCTTTTCTCCATCAATTTTACTTCCACAACAAGAGCCCCTTTTTGCATATCTTAAAGGGTTAAAGGATCTCTATCTCTCAGCTGATAAGCCATCTCGGGGTCAAACCCTTCAGGAAAATTGTTTAGAGCCAGCCTTGTGGATGTTTTAGATCCGGGGGAAGTGCATTATACACACTGTTAAATCTGGTACAATAAGCTTGTACACTTTCCCCAAGGTTTCTGTGCAGATTTTTGTAATCAAAGAGTATTTGAAGAGGGTTTTTCCTTACTTCCCATTTGTTTAAGAATGTCTGATGGAAGGCTTGGAGATCATTTATACTGTGGGGGGTTAAGCCTTTAAACCATTTTCTTACTTCTCCCCCCAAACTTTGAGAAAATAGTCTTAGTTTGACAGATTCATCATCAATTTCATTTCTGTCAAAGTAGTCATTCATCTTATCCACATGTTGTGATGCAGTAGTAGCATTACTAGCATCATACAATGGTATTTTGGACTGATATTCCTGTGGAAGATTTACCAAGGGTACAGGAAGGACTAAGGGAGCATACCATGCTGCCATGGTAGTAGGTGGAGGTGGATTAACAAGAGGAAAAGTGGGCGGAAGTGTAGTGGTTTGAACAATGGATGTAGGATGAACAAATGTGGATGGACTAGGAATAGATTGCTGAGATGATCTTGGATGAGAGACACGTAAACTATGAAGGAAATGTAAATCAGGTGGTGTTGTTTCTCTACTACCAGGATGTTCACTTTGATCCAAGGATGAAAGGGAAGACTCTAAATCTAGCTGATCTAAATCATCAAGCGACCTAGTTCTAAATGGATTTCATAAGTATACTTGTGATTATTGTAGAGCTGCAAGATTTTCAGGAACTAAATTAGCTCTCAAGGGTGATCTGAAAACAATTGAAGATTTAATCCTAGGAGACTTCCTAAGAATACTTTCTAGGTTATCAACTATCTCAGGAGGGTTCGGGTCAGGGTAGGCTCTAGTATGAATCTTTCTAGGAGCCACTATGCTGTGTTTTTTTAGACCCTACTAAACAAGAATAGTTTAACCAGATATGACAATATTTGAGAGTTTAAATGATCTATTTTACACCAATTTTAATCCTAAAATCCTCTAACCGAGTTTAAATGATGTTGTAATGATAATGGTTCTTCCCAGTGGAGTCTTAAGGTTTGTTTAGGATTGTGGAGTCGCCAAGTGGAATTTTTTAGCTCTTTTGGAGGTAAAAGGTGTTATGGTCCACCACCATGTTTATTGAATACCAAACTGAAATGTTTTTGGGTTTTCTGAGTTATTTTTCAGTCCTATTGGTTCTTAGAGTGTCCTAAATCTGTTTCAAAACTTAGCTACGGTTATGAGACAAAGAAAATCTACTCTTATGGATAAGCTAGCTGATCATTCAAGGTTTGATAAGGTCTTCTGAGAATCCTAGGGTTTGCCTAGTTTGTCACTGATTCAAACAAGTTTTACCATGATTACCATTGGTTTGGTAGTGCTTGAAGAGGCTGCTTTTTACTCACTGCATGATGTTCTTGAATCAAAGGTTTCTTGAGGTTTTAAAGGTACCTATGCTGAAAAAACACTCAAAATTCCCCAACGGAGTCACCAGAGATGTTAGCTTTGGTGGCTCAGTTGGCTAACCGAACAAAGGTCATTAAATCAAGAGCTAATCTGAGGTTGTAAAAGAATATATGATGAAGTTTTACTCAAAAGTCCCCAGTGGAGTCGCCAGAGATGTTAGCTCCATGTAATTTGCAAGATTGGCAAAGTCAAACTGCAGAGAGAACACTATTTCAACCACTTTGGGATTCTAGGATCTAGCCCTCCTGAATCTGGAGAGGGATCTCTCCAATAAGTGAAAAGATGGATTTATCTTTAAAGCTTTTGGGTAATGATATTAGGCTAGTTATGAAGTCTGAGGGTATTTTTTTGTTTTGGATGGTTGAGCATGATTATTATTTGAGTGGAAAGTTCTAAATGGAAAGAGCTTCAAAGGTGTGAAGTTGCAAGTGATCAGAACAAGTTCTAGCTGAAAAGATAGATATAACGCTGGTTTTTAGTCCGTTGGGCTATGGAGTCATAATAGGGTTTAATTGAAACAACAAGGTCCAAGAGTGGTCCATGGGGCAAGTCATCTATGTCTAAGGATCTCTTTAAAGTTGATTTTATGGAATGAAATGATACAACAAGAAAGGGAATTTAAACAAATGAAGAATAGAGAGCAGCCTAAGATCAAGTAAGTACTTTGAAACTATCCTGCTTTTGGCATACACTTAAGAGAGACATAAAAGTAATCTAAGATCTGGTAAGTACTTCGAAACTAGCCAGCTTTGATGCACTTTCAATAGAAAAACATTTTAAACATAAAGGGAAACTTTAAAAGCAACTGTTGGAGAAGAAACTAGAGGACATGGCTCACCATAAACTTCCCTAGCTCTACTTTACTTGGTATACTTTCAAGACAAACACATGAGATAACAAAGAATGGTCTAAGATCAGTTAAGATACTTTTAAATCTAGACTGCTTTCAACACATTCTTAGGGAAACTTTCAGATAGTTTTTTGGGATAAAATTGAAGGAAAGGGCTCATCATAGCTTCCTTAGTTCATCCCTACTTAACATAAAATGAAAATAACATTTAAGAACAATATTTAGCTTAAACAGTAGGACGAGGGAACGCCAGCATTCCTAACTGCTCAAACTGAATTGAATCATTCCTAAACAATGCAATTTGGAAGAAAACATATAGATAAAGCTTATCAGTTAAAGAAGGGTACTGATATATAGTAAATCATAGCTTTATTCTTGCTATTATTTATCAGAGGAGATGGAAAATGCGAAAACAGAAATAAAATAACAATTTACAATAAGAAATAACATCACCGTTGACATAGACCAGGATCCCATAAATCGGTTTGTATTGATGCTTCAAACCAGTTACAGCTTTAAGTCCAATGTTTCGGTTCAACAATCATCTTCACTTCTTAGCCTAACTTATTTAATCACAAGCATAGCTTCAAGTTCCTGTGAACACTATTCACAAGTAGAAGTTTCGAGCACAAGTATATTTCAAAGTTTCTCAACCAACATTTTCTCATCTTCTATAGGAGTATTTATAGAAGAAATGAGGAGGTGGGATGGGATAAAAGATCTTCAAGGTCCAATTAATACAAATTTAATACTTCTTTGCCTTTGAGGGGCTTGATGGAGAAGTTTACAGATATATCCTCTGTATTAAATGTTTTACATTAATAATTAAGCTTGGTGGGAGCTTTTGTTGACTTTAAGGCTCTGTGTCATTTTGTAATAACTTTGCTGATATTTTTTGCATTAAGTTGCTTTGGATGAATTAACTATTCAGCTGCGTTGAGGAAAATATATTCTTCTATGATCATAACTCGGCCTCTGTTGAATGCTTTGAGGCTATAGGTGGCTATCTGGTAGTTGAGAGGAATCAACTAGCCTCTGATGTGGCAGTGGAGGCATCTTATGTTTGAGAAATATTTTTATTTTCTTTAACTGTGTTTAATTCAATGGATCAGGCTTTTGATTTTCTATCTTAGCCGTAATCCACCCAATCCATGTAATTAACTTTTAATTCTTTAGCTCTGCTGCAACTAGGTCTTCAACACTGATACTCTTTGATTGGATTTAATCTTACTGTGTCTTGTTGATGTACATGTACCACAGAGGGTTCATATGGCATCAGTGCTCATGATGCACCGATGAAACATGGCATTTAAATCTGTGGATGACTTCTCTTTTGCGAACAAAGGCACGTGGATCATCATCCCCGGCCTTTGGTTTTCCTTTAATAACATGGAAAAACCATTTAAAACCTGCAAAATACATAAAAACGTTATAAAATCTTGCGTATTTGGTAAAAATACTTAGGAGGATGGAGAAAGGAGAAAATGGTGGGAAGATTAAATTAGATTCATCGATCTAGCAAAGATCAATGGTGGGGATTAGTCATGAATATACAAAGTGAATGAGTCACTATATAATAATATAGGTGCAAAATGTGAAGAAATACAAAGGAAATAGGTTAAAATACCCTTTGGCGGAGAAAAAAGCATTTGAAATGAAATTTGGGGTTTCCAAACGGTCGTGGGCCATTAGATCAGTTTGGCCCCAGAGATCAATGGCTGTGATTGCTCGTTTAAGGCCCTTTGGTGAAGGCGGAGGGTGATAGTGTATGGCTAGATTAGATCTGATCCATTGATCTGCAGAGATCAACGACGGGGAACATAACGCGATAAAACACAATGTGTTAGTGTACCATGATTCGGCCGATTGGGAAGCCAAATGACAGTGTAACATCAAACCAAGCTTTGGAGCCCAAGGACCTAGCCTTCCTGGACTCAGAGAGGGCTCTCTCTATAAGTGTAAGGCATATCTGTGTGTTTGCTTATTGTGTTCTGATTTTAGGCTAGTTATGAAGTAAGGTTTTTGGTTTTTTAAGTTGTGAGGGATGAAACTGATCAAAGATATAAAATAGGTAACAAGATGTTAGATTAACTGGGCTATGGGGTCAAAAGGTCAAGAAAGCTATTAGATGACGATACAAGGCTGTTGAAGGGCCGATTTGATTCAAGGTAGAAAGGACCTTTGGGAAAAATGGAGTAAATGGACATCAAGTTTGTGAACAACAAAGAGTTTCAAGCATAACTAGTTCAATAGATAACATAAACATGGTAGGGCAAACCATTAATCATGCAAAATGTAACTACAAGATAATCAATACATAGAAATAAACATTCAAGCCATGCATAGAAGTATAAGACCCTCTAAATTTGGGAAATGGCTATCAGACTTTGGGAAAACACTTAAGGAAAACAAACAACTTAACTTACTATGCCGGAATGCCTAAACACAGTACTTCAATTTATTGGGCACTTTGAACAACAAGATTTGCATAGTTTTAAGCAAAGGGCTAGATCGAAACTAGGCCTCCTTGGTTCAACAAGATGATAATCTAATCATTCAAAGAGAAATTTCATGGATGGAACTATAGCTAGCCATAGGTAATAAGGGCGTACCGTAAGTCATACTTAGCATGTATAGAACTATGAATGAAACAAGAAACAATAGCCTCAAGTTGTTAAAGAGCAGTTAAGAATTCTTTAATGCAACTAAGGAAGAAGAAAACATGAAAGCTATGAAAATTCAGGAAATTTGAGGTGCCTCCATGGGCATATCTCAATTTTTTTCTCTACTGATCTATAGCAAGCAAGAAACATGTATTCATGAATGAAAACTAGAAGACAACAACAAAGCAAGAGACACTATACCATTCTACCAAGTCATGGAATCCAACAACAATCCTTCTTCATTCATCCAAGAGCATTCAAGAGGCAATCCAAAAGCATAAGACAAGTATTTCTTCCAAAGCTTATATGACCATATATTTCTTCTCTCATCAAGTTCAGCCTTGTTTTACAATGAAAGCCTTTGGAATATATAGGCTTAAGTGAGGAAAACCTCATGGTTCAACTTGCCATCCTATTGGCCTAATCAAAATATCTAAACTTGTCCTTGAGGCTTTGCAAAGCCCAAGGCACAAAATATCTCATAAAATATCTAGAAAATTCTAAAAAAGGAAAAATAATTGACTTTGCATTATTTTCCATGTGCAAAAATAGCTAAACGCACATTTGGAAAAAGCAATTTTTGAAGGTTCAAAAATTACAAAAATACTCAAAATTTATATCAGCAAAAGGTCCCCTGACTTGCCGGCAACATTAGGCAGCCTTCCTGATGTCGAAACGAGGCTCATGATAGCTCGTTGGAAAGATATCAGTGTATAATTTTTGGAACAACTAAAAATTTCCAAATCCGATGCCTGGAAGTCCTAAAAAACTGCACCTGTGTGTAAAAAACCAAAAATTTACAGTCTGCTGATGGACCGGGAAGAGTGTGCAAAAAGCGAGAATTTTTCGCCATTTTGAGGGGGAAAATGATCTCCAAATGTCCTGAAAAACGCTGAGGGTATGCTCCTGAAATTATGGCATCCAATGATACCATTCTCCTCCTTTTATGAATCCCCAAAATGAAATGGCGAATTTCACGAGTTTTGACCAAAAACTCAAAAATGCCAAAAAAAAAAAATATGTCAAAATGCGCCCAAAATCGGTGAGTATGACCCTCAAAGGTCCCTATCAACATGCTCTAAAACACAAGCCAAAATTTCAAGTCCTGATGTGTCTTTCTTCTCTTTCCGTGTCGGGCGCTTCCCTTTAGCCTCCTTTAGTTTCTCACTGTCATGCTGCTCCTTTTGATATCACTGTTTGATCTTTGATTCATTTGCCTCAATGTTGTGTGACATGTTTTCTGTGATATCAGGTCCCTTGTTCCTTCAGAATGCTGCTTTTCCCCTTGGTATGCAACTCAATAAGTAAACTTCAAGGACAAAAACATAGTCAATCAAGATACACAGTCAAAGTGATTTTTTCTGTATTTTGTGGTAAGGTCACCTTGCCTTTGGGTGTCTTGAGGACAACAGTATAACCTTGTTTTTTTAGGCAAAGGAAAAACCACAATCTTCTTATTTCAAAACACTATTCTCTTCTTTGTATGCCTTTTAACAAGTATATTTCGACACTATTACACAGTCAAACAAGGCATGTACATAGTCAAAGATCATTGTTTTTAAAGGATAAGGTGACAGAGCCTGTTTGTGTTTTTGACGTGGTCACAAAAAGTCTTATAGCATTCAAACAACAATAACATCCTCATCAAACAAAAGACTGCCCTTCTTATACTTTACTGTTCATCATACCCAGTTTTTCTCTACACACCTGTAAACTGCAAAGGTAGCTTTACTCACTGAATGTGCTCTATGGAATGGAAAATCAAAACCCTGTTTTTTCTTTTCACCCTACAGAGGGAAATTTCGAGCAATGACCAAGTAACCTATGTATGGTTACTGTAGTTTGAATTCAGACCACTGCTTCTTTTTAAACTGCTGAGTTTTTTCTTTTAATCAATGCTTCCATCTTTCAATATTCTTTAGAAGGCAGTTTCATGGGCTTATCACAGTAATAATAAGAACTCATATTCTTACTGTTTCACCTTTAGTAAGCATAAAACACAGCAAATATTGATCTTTTAAACAAAACTGTCAACCCTTCCAAACACTGCTTTCTTTATTGCATAAGGCTGACAGAAGTCATGTTTTTCATCTCAGTTTTGAGGGAAAATTTAAGTTTTTTGGGACAAGAATGGCCACCCCCCTTTCAACAAACTGTAACAATCACCCTCAAATATTTTCACACTGATACACTTTGACTTGCACCAAGGGTTTCATTGTTTCCACCATTACTTAGTCCGTTGATAAACGAGGCATATGATTACCCTTTAGAATTTTAAACATACCAAGAAGGCACATGAAAACCTTGAAAATTTGGTGGTAGTTGTTGTTGAGGAGTTGGAGCAGCGTTTCTGAGCTTTTGGAGGTGTTTTGAATCATAAATATGTGCGCGGCACGTTTTTCAATGAAAGCACCATGCTGCTGGGTTACTGTCGGGTCGACATGACCCAAACCTACAGGCGCGCCGCGCGCCTATGTATTCCTTTGTAACAAGTCAACCTAAGCGCGCCACGCGCAGCCTTGGACCTTCAAAACTTCTGTAAATCGCTTGAAATATTTCTTTTATGGTCTTGTGGACAGTAGTAAGAGTGTTGTTTGTGTATGGAGATATTCAAATTGGAACGACAACAGTTCTTAACCCCTTTTAAAGAGAAAGATCCGAGCTCTTCTCACGTTCACTTGGTGGATGTTGTGAAGACTTTTTGAAAAATCCTTTCACTACCTTTTGCACCAAATTTTTTAATTAGAAGGTGAAGCTTGAATTTTGAAACAGTAGCATAGTGAGAACTCTGCTTCAGGTAAAAAACTTTATGCAGGAGTTTCAAATTTCTTACACTATATTTTCACTGTTATTTATTTAAATGATAGACTTTTCCACTGTTGACCCCTTTTAGTGTCATTTTCAACATATAACACTTGCTCAACAAAACACCAATGAGTTATGAAGCACTTCTGCCATTCTGCAAGGAAGTGGATTTACTCTTTTTAAAACCCAATCTGACATTATTTTCTCTTGATGCTTTGAAGGCAATGATGCCCACTATAAACTGATTTAACTGTTAGGTGTCCTTTGAACTCATTTTCTAACTGTAGATGCAAAATGCAGCTGCATTTAATCAGACCTTTCCACCTCTGCCCATTTTTAAAAGTGAATTTATTCAACACTTCTTCCTTTACCCAAAAGGCATTGAAAAGGTACCTTTGACCTTTTTAGAAGGAACATGCCTATATTTGTTTGAAGTTTTTCTCCAGAATCTGAAAGTATACCAACATCCTTCTTGCATATTTTGAACAACTGTGTTTAGCTATGTTTCCTCTTGGGGGGAAATGAGCTCAGATTTCCTTTGTGAACTCACCAACTACTCTTCAAATTCTATTTTGTTGGAGTTGCAGACTGTCTTTTGACAGAAACCTTGTTGAGAGATAAGTTTGACCCATTGGATTGCAGTGGTACCCCTGCTTTCCTTTTGGTCTCTTTTCAGTACTTCTCTGTTTCAACTATCCCTTATTATGTATATACTTTGTCTATCAGTCAGTGAGAAAATCTAGAAATAATCACTGCCCTGGTCCACTGCTAATGAATGAAGGAGGGCCCTTCACTTGGAAAAATATCTGATGTTTTGTCAACCTTCTGTCCCAGCCATATGAAGGCTGCCTGATGAACATATTGACAATGATTTATTTCACACATGATGGCAGGCAAACAAATTGTGAAGAACACTACTGCTCTTACCTCTGCTTTCAATCATTACTTTTCTTTTAGAAAAACCCTAGTCACTGTCTTATTGTTAAAAAACAAATCTGTCCTACAGTCAGTTGCAAATCTTTTAAACCAACCTTTGGCCATCGCCCTCTACTTATAGATGAAGGAGGCGCTTTAACCCTCTGCTTATAGACGAAGGAGGTTCTTAGCCATGTGATGTTAATATCCCTTGATAGTGTTTTTTTTCTTATACTATCCTTTCAGGCTTTGAATGAGGTTGAAAGAGCTTGATGAGAAACTCTTTGCCCTGTAGATGCAGCTCAGGTTTAGGATCACATTGAGAAGCAACTGTCTTCTCATGTGGCGCCAAAATTTTCTTCTGAGATGCTGGTATGTTTCATGTCCTTGAAAGATCCACCAAACACTGCAAAACACCTAAAATCAGCTTGAGATTATGGTCTATGTATTGCTGAGACTTAAGGGTGTATTAGTGGCACGACTTAGGGCTGTGACCAACTTATTAGCAGAGTGGGAGGTCTGTTATGACTGGTCTACAGCAGATGGAGGTTGTTGGCTCTTGGATAGTTTTCCAAGGGCGAAATGTCTTAAAGCGCCACTTCCTAACTTAGGGGAGACTGTTTGAATAGATTTGGATTGTCTCTTTAGAGCTGATGGGAAGACTAGTATGGCTGAGGCAAGGTAGGATTTGATAATGAGGTTTCATGTCGTCATGGGTGGACTGAAAATTAGGAGGGCGAAAAAATTTTTATGGGTGTTTTCCCAGCTGGAAAATATGACAAATTTTTGGATCAGCTGCTAGAAAACTTGGCTGTGAGAACTAGTCATCACTAACAAGTGAAAAATACTGATGACTAACAGTGGCTCCATTTGGGTAGGGTAGCTCCTTTTCAGGAGGTGTCCAGAATTTCAGATTTCTGGCTTATGAAGACCAGTGCCTTACCCATTGGCACAAAATTTCATTCTTCTTTGATACTATTTCTAAAAAGTGACAACGTGATTAGCATCAACGATATTTCTACCTACCCCACTGTCTTTCCTAACATTTTTTTCTTCTTTTTTGGCGCATTTGAACTAGCAGCCTTTTGACAACATATTTTTCTTTTTGTAAAATGAACCTATCTATTTCTATACTTATATTTTCCGGGATTTCAAATTAAACTGATGAACTCCTTCATTACTCTACCTATGCTAGATCAACTGTCAAGATTAAACTGTTTGACAGGATTTTGTTCTCTAATCTAAAACACGAAATTTAAAAGATGATCAAATCAGGATTAGACAATCTGATTTGTCATGCATTTGCAGCATGAAAGCACAAAATGCACACAAATATTATTCTGCAATAAGGAAATCTAGAAAAACGGGGCTAAGATGTAAAATGTGTTTTTCATCCCCGCTCCTCTCTTTGGTTCTGTTTTAGGCATGTGGAACCAGTATATTTTCCTAATCTACTCTCTGTGATAAGTCAATCTTAAACAATGTTGACCATATTTTTCACTCACTAACTTATCAGCAATTAAATTTAAACATGTTCAGCTATGATTAGGCTAGATAGCTGAACAAGACATTTGAGTACTAGTAGCGGCATTTAGACTTGCACGCTTTCTGAAGGACTATTTTTTGGAACATGGGGCTCTTTTCTATTTTTCAACTGCCCTCTTTTCTACTTTTCTATTTTTTTTTGTATTTTCTGCTTTTTCACTTTTTCTTCAAACCAACTAAAACTGAAAAGATTCTCTCAAGGCTGAGCTTATTTTTCACAGCTATCTATCTATCCTAGTCTAAACTATACACAACATACATTCATTTGGTGAAATATTATTTCCAATATAGCCAGTCAAGTAGATGATTGCATGGTTGATTTTGGTTTATTTCTTTCATGATGCAGAAATAATGAAAATGCCACTCCCATTTGGTTTGTTTCTGGACAGTAGTGCTTAAGTGTTTTCTCATTCTTGGTAGCAACTTATTCATGATAGAACCCACTACTCCTTCAGATCTCTCAAGGAAAACAAAAAATGGATCTTGGAATAATACCTGATCTAGAGGATGTGATATATAGGCTTCATTCAAGACTACTCTTTCTTCCACTTGGCTATATTTGGGACTGCCCTGGTAAAGCAACTCTTCCCCTTGCTCATGATCACTCAAACTGTCAGGCTCATCATATATTACAGTGTATTTTTCTTTCCAAGCTGATGTGTTCTGATTAAGTGGACTGAAAACTGTGTGAAGGTCATCAGGCTGATGAGTAGGGATACACTTTGATAGTAAATTATCTTGAAAGGATAGTGTGACAACTCTCATGTGTTTATAAACATCTTTTTCTTCATCTGCAATTTGTAACTTAATGGAACTTGGTGGTTGCAAATCTGGAGTTAAGGAAGATTCCATGTCCAAAATGATTTCCTCAACCATTTCAGGAAAAGGCTTCTCATTTAAAACATGCTTGAGAATTTCATCATCCTCCTCAACCTCATCATCAAAGCTAAAAAAACAGTTGATTTCCAATTATGTGAATGTTATATTTAACGGACTGAAGTGAATTAAAGCAAAGAGTCCGAGACTCTTCACTTACTTCTGAACTCTCAAGGCTCTCCTCATTAGTGTTATAGATGACCTGTAATGGCTGCTCACTTTTCTCAAGTTTATGAAACTGAGCTTCCTCCTGAAAATCAAAAACTAAGTCTTCTGCAAAGTTAGCTTCTGTTTGGAAATCATAATCATCAACATATTGATCAAACATTGGAGAATCATTAACATAAGTAATGTCACCAGCCATGTACATTGGACTATCAGATTGCCTTTCTTCAACTTGATTTACAAATCTATTTTCTGATTTATGATATGTAGGATTAACAGGAGAAAGATCAGAGAAGTTTTGGTTATATGAAGTTTCAAAGGCTGTCTGCATGTTTATAATTTGATTTATTTCCTCTTTAGTTAAAGGAGAAGGTATTTTCTGTTTTCTTTGGATTGGGCAACAATTTCTTTCCATCTTTTGTGGAAGTTGATCTTGTGGCTGAATGTCCTCTTGCATTTTACAGGGAAGGGCAGATGGACTGTTATTAGTTTCAACCTTTTCAAAGAGCTCTTGTGGATCCTCTCTTATTTTTTGATGGATTTAATCCAGGATCAACTCTTCTTGGTTATCTTGATGGTTAGCTTGGGTAAGAAAATTATGGACCTCCTCTAAAAAATCCTCAAGATGCCAATTTCCTAAGGGTTCTTCAATGCTTACAAGGTGTTGTCTGAGGTTTTCAGAGTGATCACAACAATTTTCAGCCAATGATAGAGATGGACAATGCCCTACATAGCGTTTACAAAATACTTTGTGGAAATCCTTCAAAGAAAACAAGGTGCAAGGTTCTAGGTTTTCATACCATTCTCTTGCCTCTTCTTCTAATGTACCCATGAACATTTTCATGAGGCAGTCCTCATGCCATTCAACCTTTAACTTCCAAACATGTATATGAAAATTGATGAGGTGTAAAAATGAGTCGTCAACATTTTCATTTCGAAAGAGAGGTAAGTTTTTAGTCCAATCTATGTTTGTAGGCATTTTGTGTGGGAATCCAGGGATATGTTCTCTACTCATCGGAGCATATCTCCTTTGTGTCCTCGGGTGGAGGATTTGAACTATGCTGTCCTCCATCAGCATGATTGGGATTGCTTAATGCATTCTTAGGAGACTTTATAAGGACTAGTGGGGAAATTGGCCTACTGAAGGCTAGTGGAGTTGCCAGGTGGATTTATATGATAAATATGGTCCACCACCAACACTATCAAAGATGCTTTGGGAAAAAGTTTAATAGCAAACTTTGAGATGGAAACTTGCAAAGAAGAGTGATTCACTTGGTTTCAACAGTTTGCTAGGCTGTATGGTCAAGCTAATGGTTCTCTTGGCAAGAAGGTTTCTGCTTATCTCCTATGTTTAGGTGAGGTTTTTCTGAATCGCTAAGTTATACTTAGTTTGTCACTGATTACAGAGTTTCCACCCTAAGTTTTCAGTTTTTGGAAGGATGAGTTAGCAGAAAGTTATGGTTTATGAATTTTTGGTCTTTTTTAGGCCTACTGGAGGCTAGTGGAGTCGCCAGCTGGAACTTGGTTGTTTTTGAAAAGATGTAGCTATGGTCCACCACCAGTAACTAGGGAAAAAGCCAATCGGGGAATGTTTTTGGGGTTTTTCTAAGTTTTTATATGTAGCCTATGGTTTGTCTAAAGTATTCTAAACTTGTTTCGACACTTTGCTAGGGTGGTGATAACAAAAAGAGTTTACTCTAAATGATCTTATGGACTGCTCGTCTAAGTTAAATGTTGAAGGACTAAAGAGTCTATAAGAGTTGGCTAGACTTTCATGTACTCAGTGTCCCACCATCTCCCGCTATGTTAGTGAGTGATGGGATAGGTCGATCGGATAGTAACCTAGAGTTCGGTAAAATAGTAAGGCCTACTAGAGGCTAGTGGAGTCGCTAGGTCGATTTTTAGTTGTTTTGAGATATATGCATATGGTCCACCACCAGTACTAAAAAAAACCAATCTAAGGGAGTTTTTTGGGGTTTTTCTGAGTTTTTATGTAGTCTTGAGGTTTGGAAGAGTTTCCTATAACTGACTCATCATTTTGCTAAGATGGTGAAGGAGCGATTTTATACTCTTCAGACAACACTTAAGTTTTCTAAGTTTGAATGAGACTTCGAGAGTTAATAAGGAGTAATTAGATGGTCACTAACTCAGAAGGTCCCACCGTGATCGCCATTATGTTAGGGAGCGGTGGGACAAGTCAATTAGATAGTATTCTTAAGGCTGCTGGAAAGTTTAGGGAAAATAAGTTTGTTTAATACTCAGAGTCCCACCGTGATTTCCATTATGTTAGTGTCCCGTGATTCGGCCGATTGGGAAGCCAAATGACAGTGTAACATCAAACCAAGCTTTGGAGCCCTAGCACCTAGCCTTCCTGGACTCAAAATTTATATCAGCAAAAGGTCCCCTGACTTGTCGGCAACATTAGGCAACCTTCCTGATGTCAAAACGAGGCTCATGAGAGCTCGTTGGAAAGCTCTAAGTGTATAATTTCTAGAACAACTAAAAATTTCCCAATCCGATGCCTAGAAGTCCTCCAAAACTTCACCTGTGTGTAAAAAACCAAAAATTTATAGTTTGCTGATGGACCGGGCAGAGTGTGCAAAAAGCGAGCATTTTTCGCCATTTTGAGGGGGTAAATGATCTCCAAATTCCTTGAAAATCGCTGAGGGTATGCTCCTGAAATTATGGCATCCAATGATACCATTCTCCTCCTTTGAAGAATCCCCAAAATGAAATGGTGAATTTCACGAGTTTTGACCAAAAACTCAAAAATGCCAAAAAACCAAAATATGTCAAAATGCGCCCAAAATCGGTGAGTATGACCCTCAAGGGTCCCTATCAACATGCTCTAAAACAGAAGCCAAAATGTCAAGTCTTGATGTGTCTTTCTTCTCTTTCCGTGTCGGGCGCTTCCCTTTAGCCTCCTTTAGTTTCTCACTGTCATGCTGCTCCTTTTGATATCACTTTTTGATCTTTGATTCATTTGCCTCAATGCCGTGTGACATGTTTTCTGTGATATCAGGTCCCTTGTTCCTTCAGAATGCTGCTTTTCCCCTTGGTATGCAACTCAATAAGTAAACTTCAAGGACAAAAACACAGTCAATCAAGATACACAGTCAAAGTGATTGTTTCTGTATTTTGTGGTAAGGTCACCTTGCCTTTGGGTGTCTTGAGGACAACAGTATAACCTTATTTTTTTAGGCAAAGGCAAAACCACAATCTTCTTATTTCAAAACACTATTCTCTTCTTTGTATGCCTTTTAAAAAGTATATTTCGACACTATTACACAGTCAAACAAGGCATGTACATAGTCAAAGATCACTGTTTTTAAAGGATAAGGTGACAGAGCCTGTTTGTGTTTTTGATGTGGTCACAAAAAGTCTTATAGCATTCAAACAACAATAACATCCTCATCAAACAAAAGACTGGCCTTCTTATACTTTACTGTTCATCATACCCAGTTTTTCTCTACACACCTATAAACTGCAAAGGTAGCTTTACTCACTGACTGTGCTCTATGGGATGGAAAATCAAAACCCTGTTTTTGCTTTTCACCCTACAGAGGGAAATTTCGAGCAATGACCAAGTAACCTATGTATGGTTACTATAGTTTAAATTCATACCACTGCTTCTTTTTAAACTGCTGAGTTTTTGCTTTTAAATCAATGCTTCCATCTTTCAATATTCTTTAGAAGGCAGTTTCATGGGCTTATCACAGTAATAAGAACTCACATTCTTACTGTTTCAACTTTAGTAAGCATAAAACACAACAAATATTGATATTTTAAACAAAACTGTCAACCCTTCCAAGCACTGCCATCTTTATTGCATAAGGCTGACAGAAGTCATGTTTTTCATCTCAGTTTTGAGGGAAAATTTAAGTTTTTTGCGACAAGAATGGCCACCCCCCTTTCAGCAAACTGTAACAACCACCCTCAAATATTTTCACACTGGTACACTTTGACTTGCACCAAGGGTTTCATTGTTTCCACCATTACTTAGTCCTTTGATAAACGAGGCATATGATTACCCTTTATAATTTTAAACATACCAAGAAGGCACATGAAAACCTTGAAAATTTGGTGGTAGTTGTTGTTGAGGAGTTGGAGCAGCGTTTCTGAGCTTTTGGAGGCATTTTGAATCATAAATATGTGTGCAACACATTTGTCAATGAAAGCGCCACGCTGCTGGGTTACTATCGGGTCGACATGACCCAAACCTACAGGCGCGTCGCGCGCCTGTGTATTCCTTTGTAACAAGTCAACCTCAGCGCGCCGGGCACGTTTCTAGGCACGCCGCGCAGCCTTGGACCTTCAAAACTTCTGCAAATCACTTGAAATATTTCCTTTTTGGTCTTGTGGATAGTAGTAAGAGTGTTTTTTGTGTATGGAGATATTCAAATTGGAACGACAACAGTTCTTAACCCCTTTGAAAGCGAAAGATCTGATCTCTTCTCACATTCACTTGGTGGATGTTTTAAAGACTTTTTGAAAAATCCTTTCACTACCTTTTGCACCAAATTTTTTAATAAGAAGGTGAAGCTTGAATTTTGAAACAGTAGCATAGTGAGAACTCTGCTTCAGGTAAAAAAATTTATGCAGGAGTTTCAAATTTCTTACACTATATTTTCACTGTTATTTATTTAAATGATAGACTTTTCCACTGTTGACCCCTTTCAGTGTTATTTTCAACATATAACACTTGCTCAACAAAACACCAATGAGTTATGAAGCACTTCTGCCATTATGCAAGGAAGTGGATTTACTCTTTTTAAAATCCAATCTGACATTATTTGCTCTTGATGCTTTGAAGGCAATGATGCCCACTGTAAACTGATTTAAATGTTAGGTGTCCTTTGAACTCATTTTCTGATTGTAGATGCAAAATTCAATTGCATTTAATCAGACCTTTCCACCTATGCCCATTTTTAAAAGTGAATTTCTTCAACACTTCTTCCTTTACCCAAAAGGCATTGATAAGGCACCTTTGACATTTTTAGAAGGAACATGCCTATATTTGTTTGAAGTTTTTCTCTAGAATCTGAAAGTATACCAACATCCTTCTTGCATATTTTGAACAACTGTGTTTAGTTATGTTGCCTCTTGGGGGGAAATGAGCTCAGATTTCCTTTGTCAACTCACCAAATACTCTTCAATTTTTTTTTTGTTGGAGCTGCAGACTGTCTTTTGACAGAAACCTTGTTGAGAGATAAGTTTGACCCATTGGATTGTAGTGGTACCCCTGCTTTCCTTTTGGTATCTTTTAAGTACTTCTCTGTTTCAACTATCCCTTATTATGTCTATACTTTGTCTATTAGTCAGTGAGAAAACCTAGAAATAATCACTGCCCTGGTCCACTGCTAATGAATGAAGGAGGGCCCTTCACTTGGAAAAATATCTGATTTTTTGTCAACCTTCTGTCCTAGCCATATGAAGGCTGCCTGTTGAACATATTGACAATGGTTTCTTTCACACATGATGGTAGGAAAACAAATTGTGAAGAACACTACTGCTCTTACCTCTACTTTCAATCATTACTTTTATTTTATAAAAAACCTAGTCACTGTCTTATTGTTAAAAAACAAATATGTCCTACAGTCATTTGCAAATCTTAAAACCAACCTTTGGCCATCGCCCTCTGCTTTTAGATGAAGGAGGCGCTTTAACCCTCTGCTTATAGATGAAGGAGGTTCTTAGCCATGTGATGTTAACAGCCCTTGACAGTGTTGTTTTTCTTCTACTGTCCTTTCAGGCTTTAAATGAGGTTGAAAGAGCTTGATGAGAAACTCTTTTCCCTGTAGATGCATCTCAGGTTCAGGATCACATTGAGAAGCAACTATCTTCTCATGTGGTGCCAAAATTTTCTTCTGAGATGCTGGCATGTTTCCTGTCCTTGAAAGATCCACTAAACACTGTAAAACACCTAAAATCAGCTTGAGATTATGGTCTATGTATTGCTGAGACTTAAGGGTGTATTAGTGGCGTGACTTAGGGCTGTGACCAACTTTATTAGCAGAGTGGGAGGTCTGTTATGACTGGTCTATAGGAGATTGAGGTTGTTGGCTCTTGGATAGTTTGCCAAGGGCAAAATGTCTTAAAGCACCACTTCCTAACTTAGGGGAGACTGTTTGAATAGATTTGGATTGTCTCTTTAGATCTGATGGGAAGACTAGTATGGCTGAGGCAAGGTAGGATTTGATAATGAGGTTTCATCTCGTCATGGGCGGACTGAAAAGTCGGAGGGCGAAAAAAATTTTATGGGTGTTTTCCCAGCTGGAAAATATGACAAATTTTTGGATCAGCTGCTAGAAAACTTGGCTGTGAGAACTAGTCATCACTAACAAGTGAAAAATACTGATGACTAACACAATGAAAAGGGGAAAGCGGTTTCGGGAGGCAAAAAAGGCAGTATCACGTAGAAAAATGGGAGAAAGGTGGTTTCACCTTTTTGGACGCGATATGCGTCAGAGGATGACATGTGGATTTCGAATACCGCCCATATTATGTGATTTTGGAGAATTATCACCCGTGCTTAAAGTTACATGATATGGAACGTCAGCCATTAGATCTGGAACCTTAGATAGAATGGTGGGGAGCTAGCGCGATATTGATAAGATGCACGGGCGGAAGGAGGTGGGGATAGAGAAAGGCAGTTTTAATCTGAGCCGTTAGATGTAAGATTGGACGACGAAGATCAGATCTGGAGGGAGGCAGGACCCATAGGGGTTGGGCCTGTCGGGGTTAATATGAGCTGTTGGATGTGCAAGATCAACGACGAAGATTTCATCTAGGGATAAATGAAAAAATAAACAAGGCAGAGGAAGGGTTAGTAAGGGCCGTTGATCTGCAGAGATCAATGACTGAGATTTGGCCAAAACCATTATGAAGCGAGGCGCATGAATTTAACTAAAGTCGAGAGACGCATTCTGGACTGTTTGATCTGGACACTTGGATAGTCCAGATGAAATCAGAGCTTCGCAATCGGTGGGGAAGATGGACATGGGAGCACCGAAGCGATTGACTGTGGGCTGTCGATCTGCAGATCAGATCAACGGTGGAGGATGGATCGGGGAAATGCCAATCGGAGGTGGGAAAATATCAACGCGCCCAATGGAAAATTCCCGATGCGATATAGCGCTGGCCATCGGATTGGCCAAATGATCAATGGTGGAGAAGGGCTCCGACCAATGAACGAGCAGGACCACATTATAATATATACAAAATCAAAATTTATGAAATACAAAGGTTTTAATGGCTCAGGGCGGGTTATATATAAGGATTGGTGCTCGGTTGCGGGGCATGGATATATGGAAAAGAAAAGGCCCAGGGCTTATATGTACAAGGGAAAATCGCATTGGAAGGAAGGGTTAGGCTTTTTAATCTACCCATTAACAAATATCCGATGCGAGATTATATGGATCGTTGATCGGGGAAACAAATCAACGGTCTTTTTTCATTAAAAACATGGCACCAGTGCACTTGTTTAAAACCATAGAAAAAGGGGTTTTTATGTATTTACAAAGGGAAAAAGTGATCGGGAAGGATTTATATGAAGTGTTAAGCGCCCGATTGCGGGCCTTGTGGTTATATAAAGTGGTAATAAGATCGGGGGTTTACATACAAAGGGCTAATCACATCGGAAGTTTTACTATGACAAAAAGACTTGTGCACTTCGATTTTATCTGATGTGATAAGCATCGAAAGGGTTTAGTGCTTGGTTCCAGCACCAAGGCATATGGTGGGGAAGTAGTTTAGGACTTAGCCCAAAGGGGCTTAAGTCCATAGTGAAAAAACTAATTTTTTATGAAATTTTTCAAAGTTTTTGATGGATTTGGGGGTTTCGGTAAGGTTCAAAAGTGAGTTTCAAACCTTATAAAAGGGATTTTCATGAAGGGTAAGGGGGAGTAAATGGAAAATAGAGGAATTTCATGGGGGAAAAAGGGAATAAAATTAAGGTTAGTTTTGGTGGAGGAGGGGAAAAATGAGATTTTGCAGCAGTATTTTCTTTATGAAAATAGCAGAATTTCTGAGTTCGAAAGGGAAACAGTAGTGAAGAGTTAAAAAAAGGGCATGATGTCTTCATGAGTCTTCAAGAGATAACATTTTTAGCAATAAAAGTGTTTCTTAAAGGCTCAAAAAATTATTTAGCTACCTTTTGATAGAACAAATTTTATAGGTGGCTAACACATTATAGTGATATGTTGTTGTGCAGTAATTTGTGAAAAATTATCAAACAATGGGATATCCGTTTGGTAATTTTGGGGCATGTCATGGAGATTTTGATGTAAGACCAACGGAGCATATCTGGCTACCATGGCTTGGATTTTTTCTATACTGGGAGGTACAGTATTAGTGGAAGGGATAGTGCTGATTACAACAGTGGATGTGCTGAAGGCTGAACTTGAAGAGCTTGGAAAAGGAGATGAAAAATAAGTGGTATGGATAGTGCTTATGGTGGTGGTGGTTGTAGTGGATTTAGTGAATGATGGAAATACTACTTTAAGCTACAAGGGCAGCTCAAGGATAAATGGTTCTGTGGATGAACTAGTGGTGGATTGAGGATATGTTGAATATATGATCCTAGGTTGGAAAGATAACTCAGGACTAACAGGCTCTGGGGGTGAACTGATAGTAGAATATGTAAATGAAGTGGCAGCATACAGAGTAGAATTTGTTGCTGGAAATATGGTGGTGGATAATTGAGAAACTGGAGGTTTAAATTGAGACAAAAAATTAGCTAACTTTATAGCTTCATCAATGTATTTAATTTTTGTGACATTTACCCTTTCTACTGGACTTTGAATTTCAGTTTTGTCTGATTTTACAGGTGCTGAAATAACTTTCTGTTTCTCATTCACAAAAGAAGTAAAAATAGGATCTAAAACAATTTCCTTTAAATCAGTTTCAAACTTGGTTCTAAATAGTGATTTTTCAAACTTCAAATCAAATTCAATATTTGATAGGCTTACTAATTCTTTGGGTAAATAATCAACTCTTTTTAGGGGTACTTCAGTTTATGAACCAACAATTTGTTTTTTCTTTTTTCCTATCTGGTCCGGATTGTCTACTATATCTGTAGGGTTGGGATCAGGGTTGGATCTAGTATAATAGACTTTATTTGGAGCCAAAATTATTATTGTATAAATACCCACAAACTTTAAACTTAATCTTAAAGTAGAAAAAATATGTTTAAAAATCTTCCTCAGAGATTAAACTTAAAACTGGAGAGTGGTTAGTTTCCCCAGCGGAGTCGCCAGTATGTTATCACCCTAGTAATTCTTAGGTCATGGGATTTTGGTTTATAGTTGAAGAAAACCAGGGGTAAACAAGAACCTCTTTTGAAATTAAGGATCTAGCCTTCCCAAATTCTAGAGAGGGATCTCTCCTCAAGATTTAGCTTGATTGGTTATAACATTTTAGGCTAGGTATGATTGGATAGTGGGATTTGTTTTGAAAGTTTGGTGGGAATAAAAGGTGTTTCAAGGTAAACCATAGAGGGATCTACTAGACCATTGGGCTATGGAGTCAACTTTCTAGGAAATCAGAGCTAGGAAATAAGTTCTAAAGAACAAATGTACTAAGGGCAGGGTAGATGACCTTGAAAGGGTTTTGATATAGGCTTTTGATGAAATGGGTGAAATCTGAACAAAAGGGAAATTAAGAATCCTTAGGTTACAAAAATGAAGATGAAGGAGGGGATCAAATAGGGACTAAGAGCATTTAATAATTCTTAAGTCCGGTTATCAAGCAAAAAACATAATAATGAACAACTAGTAAAAAACAGGGAGCTTTTTATCACTAATCATGTTTAAGCTTTCCTAGTTAATCATTAAAGACAGAAAACATTAAAATGAATGTATGGAAACTTTTGAAATTTAAAACAGTGAAAACAGGAAAATACTAGACTTATCTGGTCAGTACAAGAATCCTGAGTTATGATGTCTTTAATCTTAATTCCAGTCTGCTGCTTTACTAATTGACTCACACAAACTTCAATATATCCTGCAAAATGACTATTGTAGTCTTGATAATTTTTATTCCACACCTAATACTTCAAAAAGAGAAGTATTTATACAAAAAATATTACAAAATATCTAAGAGACATGTAGGAATATCTCTAGGAAAAAATAAAGTTTATTACATAGAAAGAGGGACAGCTGCAAAACAAATTGGCAAGCTGTCCTCTTATCAATAAAAAGTAGGACAAATTATTCTAACTTGTTGCTGGGTTGTAACTGCTGGAAATGCTTGCTGGAACTTTGAAAATATATATATATATTTGAAGATAACTTGAAAGACACTCTTTCCATTTCACATCCTTTCACCTATGCTTTATCACTGATACTCTTTACGTTTCTCCTTTAACTATTTGACTATTGTAAAATAAAGAATTATCTGTAGTAAAAAGGTATTTTTACTGATACTCCTTGAATTTGTTTCTGACCCTGATACACTTTGATTGCAAATCTTCAGATTAAGTCAGTGAATTCCTGCCATTTCTCTGCACTCGGAATTCTCATACTCTTCAGTTTCCTATAACTTTCATCTGCCTCTGTATACTTGGAAAAATTGGGCTTAAGTCAGTGAATTCCTACCATTTCTCTGCACTGGGAATTCTCATACTCTTCAGTGTCCTGTAACTTTCATTTGCCTCTATATACTTGGCAAAATTGGGCTTAACAATGAAAATATGCTTGATCTCATTTTGTAAAAAGAACAAGTTTTCAAAATATTCCAAAATCACTTTACCAGTTGGAGACCCCTGTGGTAAAGGTTTTTTGACTTGCTCTTTGGCATAAGCCCTGATTTTGTTATCATAATCCTTCTGTGCCATCAATTTTTCATTCAAATCTTGAATATCTGGTAGGCTTGCTTGTGTTAGCATTGTGTATTTGGCACAAAATCTTGTGATTTCCAAGTTCATGTCCTTGCATCTATCCTCCAAATTATTCATCATATTTCTCTTATTCAGGACTTTCTTGATGTGTAGTATACTTTCGGTCCTGTCCTGAATTTTTAGCTCTTCGATCTCTTCTCCGTGTTTGCTATTCAAAAATGTGATAAGCTTCATGGCTTGAGTAGGTTTGTCAACTAGTTCTTCTTTTGTCTTCTGTATTTCTATTTGTACTGCTTTGAGTAACTCTTTTTGTTCATAAATAATTTGGATTGAGGGCCATTGTAAATGTATGCCTTGAACGATGTTGTTCCAAAGATAATTTTTGATATAAGATACCTGCTTAGTGAGATTAACCTGCTGTTGAAGAATCTTAACCTATTCCTACAATCTGTTGGCTCTTTGCTCATGTCCTTTGGATGTAATTAAGGCATCTCTGTTAGATGTTTCAAGATTTCTTATAGTGCCTTTTAAGTTGATTATCTCTTTATATTTCAAGGACATGTCTTCCATAGCCTTTAATATGGCAGCTATTTCTCCTGTTGGATTTACCTGTGATGTAGATGAAGAAGTGGCAGAGATATATTTAGAAGTAATTGACACTGCAGTTGCCAATACTCCTTTTGGTGCCAAATTTTTTTCCAATGTAGAGGGAATAGCTGTACCTACAGTTGGAATAACTGTGGGAATGGAGATTTCCTAAGATTTCTTCAATATTTCATTTTCTTGCATTAGAGATTCTATTTGATTTTCCATATCTTTAGTCTGAGCTATCATCTTCAAAACCAGTTGCATAGTTTCCTCCTTTTCTGTCTTTTTCCTGAAGAACTTCTTTTGCCTGAGGGTGCTCACTCTGTGGAAATTTGAGTTGCTTTCTCAAGGCTGCAATATCCTCATTCTTTTGCCTTATCAATTTATTAGCAACTTCAATATTAGAGGGATCTGCTCCCGTTTCTACTACCAAATCTTCTAAGGACTTGATTCTCAAATCCTTAGCATGGAGAGATGCTTTATCTAATTTCATTTGGGTTTGCAAATTAGATACAGTTTTTTCAAGCATGGTATCACTTATGGTTTTGCTTACTACCTTTGAATATAGCATCTATGATGCACTTCTATGGAACTCTATCTGATCCAGTTCATGTATAGTGTTAGCACTCACTACAAATTCTGTCTTCCTATAGTCCGTGGCTAACTTTGGATCTGTTACTACTGGTTGGAGAAAAGACATGATCATTTTATTTGTTGAGTAATCAAATGTTGTCACTAGTCTGTCTTTATCTCCTAGTTTTTGCTTCAGAAATTTAGAATAAACTTCATTCTTGATTTCTTCATTCTTTCCCTTGATTTGCTTGAACCTCTTCTGAATATCAGAATCTGTTTGTTTTGTTGTTTTAGAGGAAGAGGGAGCTTCTGTCTTCATTTCTACTTCAAACATATCTTTTCCTTTTCCCTGTGCGTGTACCTGTTCATTTTGAATTTCCCTGAGTGTTTCATTAACAATTATTGTGGCCTCATCATCTGTTTGCTGATCATTATTATTATCTACATCAATGACTCCTTTTTCTAGAGTAGTCATTTTTGCCTTTTTGCTGTAGACTATTTTAAATTTATTTTCAATGATTGTTTCTGCCAAATATCCTTCTTCTTTTCTCGAAATTTTATTGGATATCTCTGCTGGTTGGTTAACTGTAACCACCTGTGTACTGTCCATTTGATTTTCCTGTAGATTATCTGTGTGCATCTCCTGATCATCATCAATTAAAGTGTCTGCAACCCATTCCAACTGATTGGAATATTTTTCAATTAGTGGCTTTGATTCATGGAGGAATGGGGTTAACTTGCATTTGACCCTGAGATTGCTCAGAATACCTTGAGGGTCATAGTTCCAGTAAAAGCTTTCTTGGAACTTGAATACTAATAATTTGATACTTACTTCTTTCAAAGCATCTCTGCTGTTAACTATGATAGAGCCAATTTGACTTTTCAATTTGAATTGTGCTTTCTTTTTGGATGCTATAAAGTTCAATGCATCTGCATCTAAAATCTGTCTAGTATTCCAAAGAAAAAATCCTTGTGGTTAGAAACTTTGGTAATTTGTATGGAGCCAAGATTGCACCATATACTCTAATTTCAGTGTGATTTTTATACAAATACCAATCTCCAACTTTACAGTTTTCAGACAACTGTAAAATTCTTTTGATTTCTTCATTTATCCTTGGTGGCTCTAATTTATCCAACAAACTCATGGTAGGTCTGATAAACAAGTCATTGAAATCACTGTAACTATACTCACTACTATTTTTCCTGAGAAGAGAGGTCCAAAATATTACTGAAAGAGGTTTTCCCTCCATATCCATTTTCTGTAATGCAATGGGAAAATTATCTGCTTGAGAGAAAAGGAAGAGATCTAACATATATGATGTATATCTGAACACTCCTTCATCAGGTAACTTTATTAGATGATAATGTATATTGTCAGCAATGAATTTGGCAAAGTCAAAGACCAATTCTGGCTGTTGTCCATGAGACAAAGTGGAGAGGAACCCTAAAATGGAGGCATCTATAAATTCATCATTAACATAGCCTAAAATGAATCACAACATGGAAATGACTTGTATGGAGCCCTCAGGGAAATCGAAAGTATCATAAGGGGGATTTACCTTAGGAAGGTTGACATGATTGGGCATGAAGTTTTAAAGGATTTCAAACTTCCTAGGGAATTCTAGCTCTAAATACACCTGAGTCAAGTCTTCAATTGACAATGACACTGCTAGTGGATCATGGCTTAGTTGGAGCATATCATTGATTGCTTCAACAATTATGTAAAATAGGACCTCACTATCTTTGTTCACCATGCATCTTTGATCAGGAATATAGTGCATCTGACATAACCTACTGAAATCTTGGGCTGGATGGGTGATGGGAACAACATATTTAGGTAGGTTGGAGTCCCATACAGGTATATCATCTGCCACTTTTTTCTCAAATTTTTCCTAACACCACCTATGTACTTCAATAAGATCAAATTCTAGAGTAGCATCAGCAATTTTGTAGTCTAAGTCAAGCAAGGGATTGTTTTCTTCAGTAGTTATAGGAGGCTGTAATGGTCTGACTACTTCAGTGGAGTCCGCAGTTAGGACAGGAGTAGGTTTATCAATTTTGGGAAGTTTGGGGTTTGGAAGCTTGCTGGAGGCAGGCTTATGAGGTTTGGGACCTCCAGTCCTAGGGGTGACCTACTTCTTAGTCATTTTTAAAGTAACTGAGAAATATTAAACAGTTTGCTCAACTTTTTATGGGAAAAATTCGGAATCTGGGCGAGGGTTTTATGAGGAAAATGCAGATTTGTAATGTGCAGAAGGTGGGAAAGGGATTTTAAATGGTTTCTTCAGTAATTCAAAGGTATTTTAACTGTAGGAATAACTTTTAGGTGGTTAAAATTCTTAAGGAGGAAGCGAAAAATTTTGGGAAAATTTTGAGAGGGTTTTCGCTGTTTCTTCAAGGTTTTGGATTTTAAAATTTCAAATTGGTTTAATTTTTCTTGAAAATTATGAACTTGTAGGTTTGGACTACTAAAAAATTCCTTTAAATAGGTATGGTTGCGGTCGAAGAAAGTTGCAGGTGGTACCCGTCTTCAAACTGGTTGCAGCTGTTTGGTATAAGGCACTGAGAGTTTTTGGGGGTGAAATTCAAAGGGGAAATGGCTTTTTAAATTATGAACTGGTTCGGAAACGACTCCGGAAATGGTGTCTGTGAGCGAATTCTTAGAGGGAAAAGGCACAAAGGTATGAAAAATGATAAAGAAATAAGGTTAAAACTTTAGATTTTATTGATCATGTGGAGTATTAATTGCAGGTGAAGTTGACATTGCGGGAGTGGTTTTTCGTTTGAAGGCGAAACCATTAGTGGTTATCGCATTTCTCTTGGGCAGTAACTGGTTTTAAGATTTTTCAATGTGATCCAGTAAAATTATGACACGTAGCGGGAAGTGGTTTCATAAAACAAATTTTATCGCAAAATTTTTTGGCAACTTCACCTGATCACTTTGGTAATGCGATATGGGATCCGCGCCATCGGATTTGATTGAGCGAAGCAAATGGTTGAGATCTTTCAGAAAGTTGCAGGGAAACAATAAGGTGGGGACGGGCTTTCGTTGTGAGCTGTCGATCTTAAAATGTAAAGATCTACGATGTCAAATAAATGCGATATCAGGTAAAAGGTAGGGAATGGAGCAAAGGGGTGGGACCTGGGTTCAATATTATCCATTGATTTTGATCTGGATGATTGGATGGTTGAGGTTAAACCCGATGCTTGCAAAAATTAAATGGAAATGGGTGTTAAATATATAAAATGAGTTTATATATTAAAAGGGAGGTTTTAATAAAGGTTTAACAAAGGTTTGCATATTATGAAGGGGAAAAAAGGCTTAGGCATTTTAACCTTGGGTGAAGGGTAATCGGGGGGGGATACAAAGATGTTAATGTTTTTTGTGCGTAATTTTAAATACACAGGATGTAAATAAAATGCGCATTTTTGTATCATTTAATTTTATTATATAGTTTTAGACTGCGGAGGGGTCTAAAAACCATAGGGGGAAAGGGATATATTTTTTATGGGTAGTTTTGTGTCAAAGGGGTTATTTCGGGATGTTTTTGAACATGTGCTTAATATTTTTGACACAAAAGCATATATTAAGGGGGTTTTTGGGATATTAAATAAAATTGAGCTATATTAATAGGACTAGGATAATTGATAGGGAGTTAATAAAATATGTTAGGTGTTAATATGAAAGGGAAAAGTGAATGCTTAAAACATACAATTATAACCAAGAAAAGTGAAGATCAAAGCCAAACTTGCATTATGATAATTTCATCACTTCAACTTAGGATAAAATGCCATTTTGAGGGTTTATATCTCATGAGATGTAGGAAGTTAATCAAATGGGCCTTTATGTAATATTTAAGTAAGAAAAGAGTTCTTACTTATGAAGTTAAATGGTGATGAGTGCATGAATGGGTAAATGATGAAAATTTCTGGGATTAATATAGAAACTTAACATTTTCAACTAATCAGTCATTGAGCCTTGGGTCCAGTCCGAACAGAAGTCAAGGAAATGCCTTGAGCCTCTTTGACTGATAGTCTAGAATATCAAATTGCTATGTGGAGGGGAAATTAGTTATTTGTAGTCTGGTGAAAGATATTTACAATGATGTTTCTCACCTTCTTCTACCTACCCAACTATATCTCCTAACATTTTTTCTTCTATTTTAATCAGGTGCATTTGAACTAGCAACCTTACAACATTTTATTCTTTTTGAAAGCGGTAAACTATCTAATTCTACACTTATTGCATCCAAGAATCCAGATTAAAATGTTGGATTCTTTATTTCTCTACCTAACTAATGAATTGTCATGATTAAATTGTATGAAAATTGTTTATTCTCAATCTACAACATTTGAAATTGAAAAAATGATGAGTCAAGATTAAATTGTTCAACTCATCATAGATTATGGTATTTATTGACACTCTACCATAATCAACTATGATGCAGGAGCATCAAGCCCCTAGCCAACAATGTGACATCTTGGTCACATGTTGTGGCTAGTTAGAATAAATTAGACTTAGAAATTATTTAAATAATATATTTATTTAAATTTGTTATTTATTTTTAGATAATTGTTAGTTTGTTTTTCTATTTAATTAGATTAGGCATAATAATAGAATTGGTTTCTTTCCCTGCGTGGAATAGAACCAAAATAGGGATAAATGCTAAATAATAGGGAGGTATTAGTTTGTTGAAACTCTAGAAGAAATCTATTCTGAGAAGAATAGTTTCTCATAATTGTATAAATTAGAGAGGCTGGAGGTGTGAAAGTGTGTATGTGAGAGAATCTGAATGATATATTGAAATTGCAGAGGGGCAGCTAATGCCTATTCGCCCATGCAATACTCTGTCAATTGGAATTTTAGCTCGTTCATTTATTTTCTGTATAAGATTGGATTTCTGTGTGTGTTGTATATGTGTTTGACATATTGCAGGTAGAAGGCGCAGGAAGGAAATTGTGTCAGCGTTCGTGTGGGGATTAAAAATCGTGGCCTTGTTGTAGATACATGGGTGTAAATCCACGGTCCGTAGTAACTTGAAGGAGCACACTGCATGAGTAAAAACTCTGCGTGAGTGTGGTTCACAAGTTAACTATGAAAATCTATAGTTGCGTTTTATTGCAAAGCCTGTGTTGGCAAGGTTTAATCTGCGTTGAAGGGTGTTAAGACCAGCGTTAAAGTGGTGGCACAAATTTCCAGAGTCAGCGTGCTTGTAGGTAACACATATTTCCAAGTTTGGGATCGATTTCTTGCTAAGTATGATTGTAAGAGTCAATGCCAGAGAAAATCGATGCAAATTTCCAAATAGCTCTCGTTTTGATTGCTATACAGTCAACAAATCAACGACTTCAGGTTTTTTTTATTGTATATTCAAACAAATCTATTTTATATTAGCGTGGAAGTGTTGTGAATGATTTTATAAAACCGTGAAGTTATCTATGCACAGACAGAAGTGCTACTTGGTTATGATAGGTTTTGAAACCTTGGAATTCACGTAAATCACTATTTTCATTGACGTAGAAACCATTTCAGTAATGACCATGTTTTCCTTGGAACGCTGCACAAAATTTAATTCGATTTTGAATTGATCCACACGCTGTTTGGCTATGTTGTGGGCATGGCTGTGTTAAAATATTTGAGTGTGAATTCAAGGTGTTTGGTGGGCGACTATTCTTGGACAGATTTGAGTTTGTAAATATTTAAGCTGCTAAACAACTTGATTGAAGCATATATGTTAGCCAATTATATTTCATGGTGGTGGGAAGTCAGCATTAAAAGCACAAGAAGTATGGAGCTTCATGCCATTTGAACTCAGAAAATGTGTGCCCAAAATCCATTTTGGGTTTTGGGGAATTAATTTGACATTGTCATTAAAGGGTGAATGCAAAAGAAGTTAATCAAATTCAAGCATAAACTTGGCCTTAGTAAAATTGCACATTTTACTACAATGAATTGATTGGTAGGAATCGTGTGTTGTTTATTCCTACCTCATTTTTTGGTATCAAAGCTTGTTAAGCTGTTTTAGAGTATTGCAGAGAATGCCACCCAGAAGAGGAGCTGGGATAGGTCGAGGGAGACCTGCAGCAAATGCAATTTTGCTAGATGAGATCTGGCATTTACGCACAAGAATGGCTACCATGGAAAGTAATCAACGGAGAGCAGCGGATGGTGGAGTTGATAGTGCTGATGAAGAAGAGACCACTGACGAAGAAATGGAGGAAGAGAATGAAGCAGCTAAGGTCATGAAGATGCTAGTCAAAGCCAGCAGTCGACCAAGAATAGAAGTACCTTATTATGACGGAAGTCTTAGTGTGGAGGTGCTAATGAACTGGATCAGTTCATTAGATAAGTAATTCGACTATGAAGAGGTCGATGACAAGAAGAAAGTAAAGTTTGCAGCCACGATATTGAAAGGCCATGCAGTTTTATGGTGGGATGAATTGCAGCTATCAAGGGAGCGAAAAGGGAAGCCCAAAATCAAGCAATGGGACAAAATGGTAAGTAAGCTGAAGGGTAAGTTTTTGCCGAAGGATTACCAATTAAATTTGTTTAGACAATTGCAAAACTTAAAGAAGAAAGGGATGACAATCAAGGAATATAATGAAGAATTTTATAAGCTGAGTATTAAATCTGGCCACGTTGAAGATGATCTAGAAAAGGTAGCTAGATATATAAATGGTTTGAGGTATGAAATACAGGATGAGTTCATGTTATTTAATTTGACGTTGATTGAAGATGCCTATCAAGTAGCTTTGAGGGCAGAGGAAAAACTATTGCGCAAACAAAACCAGAGGAATAGAGGTAAGAATCCAGCAAAATAAGGAGGGACATTTGAATCCAAAATTCAACACTCTGAGAATGAGGCAGGGAGTGTGAGCAATAGAGCACCACAAAGAGGAGATTATGGCCACGGAAGATTCATGCCCAGAGGCAGAGGGCGAGGAAGAGATGTATGGTGTTACATATGTGGTGAATGGGGACATATGCAATGAGATTGCCCTCATTAGAGATCAGCAAAACAACGCAATGTGAATGTTGCTGAAGCCAAGGAGGATATTCCTCAACCTGAAGCTAAAGAGGAACGACCAGAAGCCGGAGAGTCCCTGTTACTGAAGAGGGTATTACTGGAAGAAGCTAAGGAAGCCAAAGAACCAGTTCAAAGAAAGAATTTATTCAGAACTGTATGTATGTCCAAGGGTAAGTGTTGCAAATTGGTAATTGATAGCGGTAGCACTGAAAACCTTGTTTTGTACAGAGATGGTGGATAAGTTGAAGTTGGAGAGAACAGTACACCCCACTCCTTATAAAGTATCGTGGCTTCAGAAAGGCCATCAAATTTTTGTAACTGAACAATGTCCAGTTGAATTTCAGATTGGTACTTATAAGGATGTCATTTTATGTGATATAATGCCGATGGATGTATGTCACATATTGCTAGGGAGGCCTTGGCAGTTTGATCGAAATGCCATACATGATGGCAGAAGAAATACTTATACTTTGGAGAAAGATGGGAATAAGCATACACTACTGCCGTTGAAAGTTGAAGCTAATAAAGAAGCACTTTGAAACAACGTTACGTTGATGAATGAGAAGATCCTGTTGCAGGAAGATGAGAAGGGTAAGGAGATGCATTTTTCTAATGTTGGAAAACCCAAGGTAATTTTAACTTCTACAAATTTATAAGATTTACCTCAAGAAATTCAGAATTTATTGAATGATTGTGCTGATATTATTGTGGATGAGTTGTTACCCATCAGGAGTATTAGTCACCATAATGATCTAATACCTGGAGTCAGTTTGTCGAATAAATTAGCCTACAGGGTAATGCAGGAAAATGCCGAAGCTGGAAAACAAGTGCAAGAATTGATGGATAAATGGCTAATCAGTGGAATCCTTAATCCATGTGCTGTGCCAACAGTACTCATTTCAAAGAAAGAAGTTGAATGGCGCATGAGTACAAATTCTCGAGCCTTATATAAAATCACCATCAGGTTGATGAATGAAGGTTTGGAGGAATATGCAGTCTCTAAAGAAAAGTTGAAATTGAATTCGAAGAAAATCCAAGTATTTGTGAAATGGCTAACTCCTAAAAGCATATTTGAGGGAGATGTCAAAAGAAGATGGCAGGAATGCAGTAGCAAAGACAAGCAACGAGAAAATATGAAGAGGTGAAAAAAGGAATTCCAAGCAGGTGACTTAGTCATGTATTGTAGAATGGTACCTATACTAAAAACCAGAAGAAGAACCACAAAGAGACGCCATAACAGATGAAAGCCCAAAGCAGGGAAAAGGAAAAAGAGAGTGCTAAAGAGAACCAGGATTTAGACTCATTATCAGTATTTGATCAAGTGGAAAGATCAACTAGTATAAGATGCCAGCAGAGCTACAGAGATTGGGGATCAACTCCAAACTACTACAAGATCAGTTTTCTTCCCCGGGAGTCTGATGCAGGAGCATCAAGCACCTAGCCAACAATGTGACATCTTGGTCAAATGTTGTGGCTAGTTAGAATAAATTAGACTTAGAAATTATTTAAATAATATATTTATTTAAATTTGTTATTTATTTTTAGAGAATTGTTATTTTTTTTTTCTATTTAATTAGATTAGGCATAATAATAGAATTGGTTTCTTTCCCTGCGTGGAATAGAACCAAAATAGGGATAAATGCTGAATAATAGGGAGGTATTAGTTTGTTGAGAAACTCTAGAAGAAATCTATTCTGAGAAGAATAGTTTCTCATAATTGTATAAATTAGAGAGGCTGGAGGTGTGAAAGTGTGTATGTGAGAGAATCTGAATGATATATTGAAATTGCAGAGGGCAGCTAATGCCTATTCGCCCATGCAATACTCTGTCAATTGGAATTTTAGCTCGTTCATTTATTTTCTATATAAGATTGGATTTATGTGTGTGTTGTATATGTGTTTGACATATTGCAGGTAGAAGGCGCAGGAAGGAAATTGTGACAGCATTCGTGTGGGGATTAAAATTTGTGGCCTTGTTATAGATACAGGGGCGTAAATCCACGGTCTGTAGTAACTTGAAGGAGCACACTACATGAGTAAAAACTCTGCGTGAGTGTGGTTCACAAGTTAACTATAAAAACCTATAGCTGCGTTTTATTGCAAAGCCTGTGTTGGCAAGGTTTAATCTGCGTTGAAGGGCGTTAAGACCAGCGTTAAAGTGGTGGCACAAATTTCCAGAGTCAACGTGCTTGTAGGTAACACATATTTCCAGGTTTGGGATCGATTGCTTGCTAAGTCTGATTGTAAGAGTTGATGCCAGAGAAAATCGATGCAAATTTCCAAATAACTCTCGTTTTGATTGTTGTACAATCAACAAATCAACGACTTCAGGTTTTGTTTTATTGTATATTCAAACAAATCTATTTTATATTAGCGTGGAAGTGTTGTGAATGATTTTATAAAACCGTGAAGTTATCTATGCACAGACAGAAGTGCTACTTGGTTATAATAGGTTTTGAAACCTTGGACTTCACGTAAATCACTATTTTCATTGACGTAGAAACCGTTTCAGTAATGACTGTGTTTTCCTTGGAACACTGCAAAAACTTTAATTCAAATTTGAATTGATCCACACGCTGTTTGGCTATGTTGTGGGCATGGCTATGTTAAAATATTTGAGTGTAAATTCAAGGTGTTTGGTGGGCGACTATTCTTGGACAGATTTGAGTTTGTAAATATTTAAGTTGCTAAACAACTTGATTGAAGCATATATGTTAGCCAATTATATTTCATGGTGGTGGGAGTCAACATTAAAAGCACAAGAAGTATGGAGATTCATGCCATTTGAACTCAGAAAATGTGTGCCCAAAATCGATTTTTGGATTTGGGGAATTAATTTGACATTGTCATTAAAGGGTGAATGCAAAAGAAGTCAATCAAATTCAAGCATAAACTTGGCCTTAGTAAAATTACACATTTTACTACAATGAATTGATTGGTAGGAATCGTGTGTTGTTTATTCCTACATCAAATTGCAAAAGGTAAAAGTAGTGGCATTTAGACTTGCACACTTTCATGTTTTATTCATATTTTTTCTTTTGGGGTATACTATTTTTTCTAAGTCCTCTGATTTTTCTTTTAGGACTTTTTACCCTCTTTTTAATTTTTTGATTTTTTTGATTTTTGTTTTTTACAAAATATGGGAATACAACTTGCAGAAGGCAAAGTATGTACATATTTACAAGATTACCATCAGTCAAGTCAAAATTATGAATCCTATATTTATAGGTCACTAACAGTATACAAGCAACTGTCTTTCATGAGATCCACGTACATAAAGTAAATTGATGATGTTTACAACCCCAACTTCCCTTGAAAAAGACATACCTATTAGAACAATTAGCAGAGTGAAGATGCATGAATCATTCCTAATTTTTGTCTAATATATTCAAAATAATCATGTGGAAGTAGTGTGGTAAATATATCTGCAACTTGTTCCTTTGAGGGAACATATTCCAACCTGAGTTTTTGCTCAAGAAATTTCTCTATAAGAAAAGGTATTTGATTTTGATTTGCTTAGTTTTTGAGTGCATGATAGGATTTTTAGAGATACATATGGAACTAGTGTTGTCACAAAGAATAGGTATAGATGGAGGATAAGTGACTTGAATGCCTTGCAATGTTTGTATCATCCATAGAAGTTGAGTACAACAAGAGGCATCGACAACATTTTCTGTTTCAACAGTCAATAAAGTAATATAACTTTGTTTCTTACTGAACCAAGAAACCAAGTGAGGTCCCAAATAGAATGCTCCTCCAATAGTACTTTTGTGGTCATCAACATTACCTACCCAGACTACATCTATGTAAGCATGAAGTGAAAAATCTGTGTTTTTCGGATACTAGAGACCAAAATCTTGAGTGCCTTTCAAATAATTTAATATCCTCTTGACTAATTTGAGATGAGTTTCCTTGGTATTTGCTTGGAATTGACCAACTATGCCAACATGATGCACAACGTCTGGTATATCCACAACTATATGTACTACTTCTCCCCAGAAGGTGTGAGGTGTTCCTGACTCATCAAGCTTGACACGTGCCATTTGTTGAACTATAATGTTCTTTCTTTATGCTACTCCATTTTTTTTAGGAGTTTTAGCTATGGAGAACTGTATTTTGATGCCATGCTGCTCAAAAAAATTGAAAAATTCATCTGACATAAAATCTCCTCCTCTATTAGATCTAGGAAATTTAATTTTTAGTTCCAATTCATTTTCTACCAAAGCCTTGAATATTTTAAACTTTTCAAATGATTCATATTTATACTTTAGTAAAATATTCCAATACATTCTTGTAAAGTCATCCATCAATAACATGAAGTATTATTTTACCATGAGGAGACTTATTTCTCATAGGTCCACTTACATCAACGTGAACAAGTTCAAGAGGTTTACTTGAAGTGCATTATTTAGCTTTAAATTGAACTCTGGATTTCTTACCAAATTGACATGAGTTGCAAATGATATTTTTAGGTGGAGAAATGTTGGGAAAGTCACAAAATGCCACCATCTTGCTTTATTTGTACAATTGAGAAAAACTGAGATGTCCCAATATTTTGTACCAAAGCCATATTTCTTAAGATTTGCTAAAAAATAGTATTCTTTTCCGCCTCTTAGGATATAGACATTGCTCTAAGTTTTGGTTCCTTTGACTATGGTCTTACCTGTATCCAAATTTCTTACCATGCAATTCTTTTATTTGAAAATAGATTCATGCCCTTGATCACACATTTGACTAACAACTAACAAGTTATGTTTTAGCCCACTAACAAATAATATATTCTCAGCCTTGACCTTTTCTTTTAAAAACATAAAATCTGTTTCCTTTAATATTAGTAGGTGAGTTATTACCAAAAGTCACATTATTTTCTTTCTTAATTTCATTAAAGAAAAAAAAAAAACTTATCTCTGTCACCTGTCATAGGCTTTGAACAATCGTTGTCAATGTACCGTAGATTCTCTTGATCTCTTGCATACAATGCTAGACCACAATTATCATAGGAAGTAATTTTATTTTTCCATACCTTGGGAGGTTCTGTCTTTTGCTCATGTTGATAAGATGAATTCATCATTCTTATGCATTCAATGTCTTCATGACCAATGTAACTTATTTCAAATAGAACATTCAAATTCATTTTGAAGAGGGGATAAAGTATTATAAGAAGACTTCCTTGTCATGTTTTCATTATGTTTTTTTCTTGCTTCTCTAGTCATAATAATTTTATAAGAAACACAATGAGCTTCTTTGTGACCAAAGTTGTGACAAGTGAAGAATTGACCATTGAAGTAAGAGTACCTGGGAGCATAATACCTTGCACCTTTTTCATGGAAAGGTTTTTTTTCCTGAGAATAGATTGAACTTTTATTCTTTTGATGAGTCATGTAATTTTGATTTTTTCTTCCTTTTACTGCATTAACGTAGCTTTTTGTACTTGCTTCAAAATATTTCATAGGTTCTAATGTTTCGCCATCTTGATTAGTGGAGAACGTTGAACTCTAACGATTTGTTCTAAAGTTTCAAATCCTTTAGCAAATATAAGATTTAGATTTTTTGTTTTCTTAAGTTCCTTTCGTAGACCCACAATTTCAAGTTCTAAGGTTTCACAGTGCTTATCCCTTTCTTGGACTTGTTTCTTCATAGTTTATTCTATTAATTTAGCCTCTTCTAGACAAACCTCCATCTTAGTTATTTATTAAAAAAGGGTGTTTTCTTTATGCATACTGACTTCATTAATGTATTTATAAGGACACTTAGTGATGTAGTGGCCTACTCTTCCATAGGAAAAACATTTAAAAGGAAGCTTATCTTTGAACAATCCAAATCCTACTTGGAACTTCTTCATAAAATTCACTTCTTCTTCATCTGAAATGTAATTTTTTTCCTTAGAGATACCGTGACCTTCATTTTTCCAGCCTTATTTATATGCCTTTTTCCTTTTATGTTTTTTTATTTGATTAACTTCTCAGGGCTCAAGGATAAGATCATGATTTGTAAGGTATAACAATGTATACCCCCTTTAAGGTAGGGTGGTTCATTTCTAATGATCTGAAAATGGGTGGATAACTTGAAATTCTTATGTGAAAGCACCTCCCACTTAGTTAAACAATTTTTTAATCTTGCTTATACATGATTGTGCATAATTTTATACTTGAAATAGGTGTATGTTTTTTTAACTGTTTAAGTGCTTTAAGAAGATTTTTTTTTGCTGATATTAAGCATGTGAAACAACCATAAAGTGCAGAAAATAAGCATCAACACATAAAAACAAATTTAATAAAGGAGTTCACCCGAATATCGTGGGCTACGTCTCCTTGAGCTCTTGTCAAATTGACTTGGCTCTTTGGGATTATGATGAAAATTTTATTTTAAAAGCAAATACTTAACTCCAATGGTTATTCGGGCTGTACCATTGTGTTTATAATATAATCATAGCCATGGAATGGCTGTCATCACTCTGAAGATAGAACTAGGCTTCCTTTGACATGACCTCATATGTGGGTGCGCTTAAGATTTCCTGAGCTTCTCTTTGGCACAAACTCCATAGAAGTCATTTTATGTCCTTGAAACCTCACCTACTATCTCCAGCATATATCATACCTCCAAAATGTACTGATATTTTTCTCAAAATGAGCTCTGGCTCCCCAATCTAGGTCTCCATCCGTTGTTGGCCCTGGGCTGCCCGAAACTTCCCTGTGGCTTATCGACCTTCAGAAGTCTCCAAATGAATCTGAAAATCCATTCAGTGGATTTATAATGTCAAAAATATTCAGAATAAACTATTCATTTACTGAAATTGGCCTCCAGCTGCTCTAGTTACGCCTCCAACACCTGGTGGCACCCTATGGCTTTGGGGTCATTGAAAACTTCTATGAAGAATATCTGCCTTAAGAAGTATTCAAAAGATTATGAAAATAATTCCATTGGATTCAAAAGGCTCAAAATAGTCAGAATAGATTACTGGTTTGCTGAGAATTGATACTGGCTGCTCTGGATAGGCCTCATTCTCCTGGTGGCACCTGGTGGCCATTGGAACTTCTCTGAAGCATATAAGCCTTCATAAGTCATATTATGGCTATAAAAACCTAACCAATGGTTCCAAAGTGTCTGAAACATCCAAAAATGACTATTGGATCACTGAGTAAGGCCTCTAGCTGCCCTGGCTAGGCCTCATTTTGTTGTTGGCCCCTGGTGGCCCAAATGGCCCCTAGAACTTCTCTGAAGAAAAATATCACTCATAAGTCCTCTGATGGCTCTGAAACCCTCACCAATGAGTTTTTAATGTCTGATATAGTTGAAATTGAATATTCAAACTCTCATAATGGTCGAATATAGCTCAAGATAGAGCCTAAACAACTTTTGTCCAGTTTCACCTAAATCGGCTCCACTAAAAGTGGACGAACTGCAGTTAGAAATCAAAAATTGGAAAGTCTGCCACTTTAGGAGCCTTGCCAGATCTTTGCTAGGATAAACATTAGAATTTAATGGTTGGGTTGGTGGTTGGACACATGTCCCAAACCACAGGGTCATGTTTGAGGTTAGCGTTGACCACGCGGAACAACAAACCGTTTGGAATCACAACCGTTGCATGTGATAAAGTTTAACAAAAAATGTTGGAGATACCAAGGCATATAAACCACACATATTTTGTTTAAAACACCGTGCCATGTGAACAATCTCCAAAAATGCTGGCGGTTTAGGGGCTTAAGCCCTTGGCTATGGGGTCACGACCATATGGGGAGGGGCTGGCCCCTCCGCTCCCCCAAAACAGATTTCACCACACGTTAAATATATGTCATTGAATATATGGTTAAGAACCATTGGTATCTCGAGCGGTAAGACGTGGGTGTGTTGGTGAGGAGGTCGCAGGGTCGACTCCGTTCGGCTCCACCAAAATTTTAAACCACTGTTGATGGCCCACATGACAGCTTGTGATTGGTCGAAACCAAAACCCCAACAAAGAAAACTGCGACACGTGTCAGCATAAAATTGGCCCTTAAGGAATATTTTGGGGAATATTCTTGGAATATTCCCTGGAATATTATTTTTTCTGAATATTCAAATGCCCAGTCAAACCTAGTTAAAGGTCAAAAATTGCAGTTTACTGGACTTTTCAAATCACGATAACTTCTTGATACAGTGTCGACTTTTCAAACCGTTCACGGTGCTAGAATCAGGAAGAAGAGATCTATCCGGTCGCTTAGGTTCGACACATTTTCAAACACTTTGAAATTTGAGCTATCACTTAGGTCCTTGATCCCAATTTGATCAGTCGACTAGGGGTTGTGACAATCATGGGTTCCTTAATGATAAAGGATGCTCATCTTGGGCCTATAAGAACCAGGGTGATGGCCATGGTTATGGGGTAGAGATCATGCATTTTTCTTTTTCCCGTGTACTAAATGTGTTTGTCTCAACCATATTTTTCTTTTTGTGGTATAGTTTCATGTTTGAATGTGGCCAATTATGCTTTTACTTTTTTCAGCTGCATCAAGCTCTAGGGAATCATTTCAGGCCCGAACCAAGGTGTGAGAAAGAGGAAGGGGAGGCAAACGCTATGTGGAATCAATATAGAAATGGGGAACCAGGTGGGAAATATGATGAATGGGGTTGTAATGAAGGGAAGGGGAGTGATGTATGTGGATGGGGAAGTAGGACCACACAACCAAAATTAGGATTTCCCATGTAATACCATCCCTAAAGCCCAAGGGTCAACAAAATAGATCCCATAGGCCTAGGATCCAGGGGTAGCATCCAAAAGAGGTCTAAGGGACAAGACCACATACCTAGCCCACTCTTTCCGCTGAATCCCCCCATTAATCCATTCCAAGGAGTATCCATGATAAGAAAACTACAATACTCAATTAACAAATGACAAGGCATACACTTAGTTTCGAGAGGCTCACATTCAAACATACGATAATGAAATATGGGTGAGGGACCACATGGCTGGCTCGGGTGGTGGAGAAATGGCACAATGATCTAGTTGGTAGCTGTAAGGGGTTGCTCATTTCTAGCTGAGGACCATATTGGAGAAAATTTTCTACTAGGGATATCACCCATAAAATTGTGGGTAACATCTGGCTCCAACTGGGACATGATCTCTCGAAAAGTGGGATAATCTACTCGAGCGGGAGATCACGAGAACTCAATAAATCTCTTAGTTATCGCATACCTATTAACTTCACATATCAAAAGAATAAACCCGTGGGGAAACATGATTGTACAATGTCTTATGATCACCCATTATTAATTTTAGGCCGTAAAATCAACAAATAATAAAATGTGAAATTTTTAATTTAAATGCAGCTAATCTAGAATTAGAAATGTTATATGATGTTAGTTCTAATGAGAGAATGAGAATGCAATGTATCCTACTCTAACAATCATATGGTGTGAAATCAATACAAAGTGTAATCATAAAGCAAGTGCAATGAACATATCATCATATCAATATAGATCTGCCTGCCAGTATGATTACTCATGTAGCAAATCCCAAAGTGAATGTGGGTACAATTATATGGAGGATGAAGAGGGTGGGAGGAGGGAAAATATGATGCCCACGCATGGATGATCATGTGAGAAGAGGTAATAAAAGGATGTAATCTAGTCCATGATATCGTCTCTTCTAATCAAAATATAGAGATGTCAATGATTAGGCTCATAATTTTTTTATGGATGGAAACCTTAGGAATATTATTTCCATTATCATTTATGTCATATTTTATTTCCTCTAAAGGGTTATGATTAGAAGGAAAGGGAGACTGATTATGGAGAAACACAATTATGTTTCCTAATATGATCACACTGGAAAGGGGGGATTATAGATTGATGATGATCCTGATGGGTCCCCAAGGATATAAAGAATTCTCAATGAGGGGTTCTTCCTCGACACTAAGCTTGGAAAAGGGATATGGATCAAGGTGACATTAGATCATATGAGAATAGGTGTGGGAATCAATCTCAAAATTATCAACAAGAGAAGAAGGCAAAGGGGAGGGTGGAGCGTTGTATCCGACAAGTTTTTCTTCCCCAAAATCATAATCTAAAGGCTCAAGGGATTTGAATATAACATCATACTTAGGAGTGATGGGAGCCTTACCAATTTCCTTGGTATAAAAAATTGGTCCTCTCCTAAAAGGAAAATTGATCACTTCCAACTGCCCCTGTTTATGCATGGGAAAATAAAATTTCTCCTTCCCAAGGGCATCAATGGATATGTCATCATAAATAATGCTTAAGAGAAACGGAGGACCAATCTCAACCTCAACCTCCTTGTTGGTTTTTTAAATGGGAGCACAATCAAATCGAGGACCAACCATTTCCCATTTCTCCTTTTCAATATGGAAGTAATGTCCAATGTCATCTTCTAAGGGGCTAATGGGATCGTCTTACTCAAGGTTCTCAAAAGGAGAGTCATTAGGAGTAATATCATTGAGAAAGGTAAGGCTAGTCTCAACTTCATCCTTCCCAAAACATGTGTTCTAAAAATGATCCTTTTCATCATGTGAACCTGAGGAGGACTCATCTTCGTACTCATTACTTAAATTTTCAATGTCTTGACGATGCTCAATGAAGGCTTCCTCTTAGATGCTTAATGTGGGGTATACTTGAAAAATGTCTAAGAAAGCCATCAACAAACTTGTCGATAGATGTGATGCTCTTAGGTTCATGATCATGCAGCCATGATTTATGACCACTAAGAGATCCCATGAAAAATAACATAACAACATATTGGTGAACAACCTCCAGCTCTCCTAAAGCATGTGCATTAAATATTTATACATGGTCAATTGCGGAGAGCAGATCACCACCAAACATGGGTACCCCACATATCATCCTTCCCGTGACATGATTAGGGTGCCCAGGGACGATAGAGATGTCCAAAGTGAGAAATTTATCAATGAAATACAACATATTTTAGATATGCATGAAAAATGTGTAGGATTCGCCAGGGAAAATTTAAAGATGCCTAGAAAAATGCTTAGTTCACCCTACAAGCATTGACCTTAAAATTCAAAGAAGAATTAGGGTTTTTTTATTCAAATGGAGTTGCCAATAATGATATGTCACTATGTCATATGGGGAATAAAACACACTTCTCGTGTCCACGAAAACGATGCTAGAAATTTTACCGCATAAACTAGTAGGGGTCCTAAAGGGGGATTATTGAAGGGCTACAACTAGATTAAGGGAAAAATGGAGCATTAGCCCATTGTCACCTCAATTAAGGCTCCCTACTCTTTACGAAATTTCACCGATGGGAGGAGACCCTTTATAATAAGGATCATGAAATTGAATGGATCAATAATATGATGAGACGTGATCCTAAAATCCTATTCATGAGAGAGGCTCAAATATATGGCTTGCTTGCCTTGAAATAAATATTAAATGCTCTCTAGGAAGGGCTTAGGGGAATTATAAAAGCTAGGGTTCAGCTATATGAGTTTTAAAGAAGACTCTTAGCTCCTAAAATACTTGTAGAAACTTGTATTCCAAGTTGTCTTTTTGAAATTGGTTGAAATAAGCTGTGGGACCACAATTTAGAAACCAATGATATATTTGACCTAATCACGGTGGATAAAGGGATCTAGGAAATAATTTTCAATGAAAGATAATGAAATGATCCTAGTGAGGTTTCTAGCTTAAGGAAACCAGGGGCAGTAATCAATCTTCAATCTAGGGCTTGAAATATATCAAGATCCCACTATCATAATCTCATGAAGTTTGGAGGGATTCTTGAGGACACACCAACGCAGTTATGGACCAAAAATAAAAATTTTTGGGTGGTTATATTGTGAGGTAATTAATGCCCTAGGTGACCTATGTAGGCTAGGCCTAGAAAAGAGGGGAAGGTGACAGAAATAATATTTGAGGTGATCACTTATTGAGGAAAAATTCCTAATCCTTTTGGGGAGATTAGAGTCAAGTAGAATTATGACTATGGACTTTGGATTTTATATGTTAAGGAGCCCTCAAAGACAACTTAACTTATCATTAGGGCATAAACAAAAGCAACTTCAAGATCTTCATACTTCATTTTGTAAAATATATGGCTTATCAAGATGAATTTCAATGATGAAGCATATCTAGGAACATTAAAGCATAATACATGGCCCATAAATGAATCATCACTATCTAGAAACAAAATTTCCACAACTTCGCATAAATGGATGTAGCAAATTGGCCCTACTATAGAGAAATATCAACAATAATGTAGGTGACAAAATAGAAAGAAGGAATAGCATTAAATTGTGCTCACATGTATTAAGAGTATATCCAACCATAAAAATGTTTCCAATCAAGAACCTCCAAGGCAAGAGAAAATGATCCAAACATCAAAATTCATTCGATGCCCCAAAAATTTGTCCTCCAAGAAGGATAGCGAAGTTCTCTAAAAATATACAAGTCCAATCCAAGTGATGATGCTAAAATGAATTCACACAAATTGTATTTATCATTAATTCTAATGAGTTTTGTTTAGCTGATTAGGCCAACATTAGCCTCTAAAATAAAATAATGTGAAAAAAAACTGACTTTTGGTGACAAGCCCACCAAACTAGCTCATAAGAAAATGAATAAGCCTTCAAGAGGTTGAATTTTGAATAATAGATGTCGTTATGCCTTTTAAGAAGCCTGATGAAGTCCATAGTGCCATAATGATGAATAGGACTTCCAAAAGTAGTGGACAAGGGGTTGGCCCCTTGTTCTCCAAATAATAAACCTGTGATGCTCCTAATGGGTGTGGGGGAACAGAAGTATCCTCATGGGTATCCAAGTAGATCGAAGGTTATTTTAGACAATTTTTAAGTGCTCATATTATGGCGTAAGAGATGCCACAACAACATATAAATCTTGGGTCATCTGCTAAGTGCATGGTACAATTGTGGGGACGACTAGGCATGGTGAAGTGGGTGCATATTCTTTGTCCAATAGGTGAATCTCGAGAAATATATGAACATATATGGGGATACGTGGAATGTTTTCTATTGTTTTGGAGGCCCATGGCTCACTACAAACACCTTATATATGTCATCATAGCCCTATGGAGGGTTAGTACCCCATATAGGGTATTAAATTTTTCAACTAGGGTCAAATTCTACTATGGACAACTCTGGTGATTAAGATAATAATTTAATTAGATTCCTACTTTCTAAAGGATCAAAATTTACCTATACATCACCCCAATCAGTTAGCATAAATTAAGTTATGAATTGTTTTATTATTTTATGGGTTGACCTAACGACATATTGATCCAGTCAAAGCCCCAAGCGTTCATTCACAAAGTTATAAATAGAAGCGTCCTCAAGTTCATTTACACACATTCACTCATGAAATATCCTCCATGTTATTTTCATTTTTTCTTGTATTTTCTGTTTCTGGCTTGCACAGGTACATCACGAGAGGCTCGCACAATGGATAAAGATAAGAGACTAATGTAAATTTCAGATATGGGTCTATTAGGCAAAAGCTGCAAGCAGAAAAGGAAAAGGTAGCGACCTAGGTCAACAGAGCCACGGGCTGGGTGTGTTGTGCCTGCACCCAAGAAGCCCAAATCTACTGACGCAACTTGTAAAGGGTGCAGCCAAAACCCCGAGTTCAGATCAAGCTGATCTAAAGCAAAGCCGTGCGCATAGAGTATTGTGGTAGCAGCTCTGAGCCACAAAGCCACAGGCTGAGCATGTTAAGATTGCTACACAGTGAATTACTAGGAAGATCTAATTTGATTCTCCTTTAGTTGATTGCGTAGTGCTTCCAGAAATTAGTCATTCAGTCACAGTTGCATCAGAGCAGTCATTGACAGTCTCCTAGATTCATATCTAGGACTTTAGAGTTGAGATCACTTGGTGATATATCAGATCAATGTTTTGGTATTATAGATTTTTTGGTCTGTAGATCAGATTTGTTTGTTTCCACTGCAAGATGTATCTACAATCCTCATTTAGTATCATTCATATTAATCAATTTTCCACAACCAGTGTCAGTGCATTTCAGTTCTCATATTCAGTTTCCTTCATGCAGAAGTATGGGTATGGTTTTATCACATATATGCTATTGGTTTTATGCATCGTAAAGACATTTACCTATGGATAATTGTAATCTTGTTGCTAAATCATTTGATGACGATCTAAGAAGAATAATTTCCAAGGGTTTCCCCCATAGTGGGTTTTTCCCTAGTCTCATACCAATCCTAGTGTCTCTATGTGTTCATGATTCTCATCATTTGATCTTTTAATTTCTGCTGCTTAGATGATGATGATGATGATGATGGTATTTTTCTTTCCGCATAGTTTCATATTATGATGGTTAATGATATATATTTTTACAATGGAAAAATTATTTCGGGTGAACTTAACATGTTAATGATGAAATGTAACTATCAAAGTAAATAACAATGTTGATTTATGAAAAATTAACATGGTACCAGAGCTGGTTGAAGAAAATCCATGGATATCACCCCAAGGAGACACTTCTATGGAAGCAAGCAAAGGATGGTAGAGACCTAAAGGAATTCTAGGGTATGAAGAAGACCCTAGGAATTTAGTGGATAAGGGTTTGAGAGACACCTTGGTTTATGGTAAAGTCTTGATATTTGGTATATGAAACCCTCACATGGTCTATGAGTAGATGCTCAAGTACTTGCGATCAGTTCGATAGTTGACCTGGTTATTAATAAATTTTTTGATTGAAGGAAACATTTATTTATGATCTATGGCTGACTCTTGAATGATGGTCCAACATGGATATGCTCATCTCTCATTGAAGATAAGTTTTCCTTAACTTATAACCTTACTCTTGTTTACACTTATGGATCTGATTTATATGATTATTGTTTCTAGTCATTACTTCATGCATGTATATTTGAGCACCTGGATATATCTAACCTCCGTGATGAGATGTGATGTGTGGATCCCTCTTGAGAATCTTTGGAAATGTAGGAAATATGGCTAGATCGAGAAATGCAGGAAAGATGTCTAGATCAAGGAGGCACTTAAGTACTACAAGCTACCTATGTGAAGGTGCACATGTAATACTGCAAGGCATGCATGGTATATTATGTTAATGTTATGATTCTGCTACATCATTTGATTGCTAGGTAAACCCTATGTCATATTGATAATATCTACTTCCCAGATGGCTTATGCATTCATATATGAATTACTGGGATTTATGTTTCCTATGATGAAATGGTGCATCTAGTATTGAATGTTTTGATCATGATGGTTTTCTTGACTCTGCAAGAGTACTTATTATTGATGTTGGATATAGTGGCATACCTTGATGTGTGGCTAACATATATTGTTTTTAGATCCTAATATTGACTCTTGTGGATGGTACTCTTGACTCTTGATATGCATAATATCTTTTGGATCTCATATAGAAGGTTACCTCATTTAAATGGTGTTGATAGTGTGTGTGATAAGCATGATGAAAGCTCATAAAAAATATTGATTACACCTTGTTGGTTTATCGATTGAACTAACTTGATCTTATTGATTATGACATGCATGGTGTTGGCAACCATGATGATAAAGGAATAGCTATGATATTGATGCACGCGATGAAATTAAATATTCTAACTTGATGTATTGTTATTGGGATCATAATATTATGTTGTCACAATAGACTACTACCATGATCTTTCAAGTCCAGCCCTAGATGAAAGATTAATCACATGATATTGATGACCATGATAGATATTTTTTTTATGATCTAATAGATCTGTTGTTGCGTGATCCATGTAAATATAAGTTGATGACATGAATGAAGTGGATTCACATTCAGAGGGAGAATCACTCTCCTAAAAGATTCTTTTTCATGTTGCTAGTATATGTGTTATTGAAATATGATTTATGAATGTTTGACATTGATTGATCCACAAAAAAGGTATGAGCCTCATTCATGCAAAGGAAGTCTCATAGATGTGACTATGTCTGAGAGACACAAAATTGAAGTTATGTACTATGAACTGGGTCTATACTCCGAATCCATGGATCTCTGATTTTTATTCTCATTGTGAACTTATTTCTGAAATTGCTAGAATTGAGCATGAAATCAGATGGTCCCTTGAAAGATGTCAATTCTACAAATATATTGTAGATGCCAGTAATATTTGTCAGTTGGGAAATTTTTTATGTTTTAATCCAACTTGTGTGTGCAAGTGATCGAGACATTTATATGGATATGTCATTGTGTTTGAGGATTCTGCATCATGTTTTGGTTGATTGATATTGATAAACTATGTTTGGTACTTTTGACATGATGCTTAATGGTTGAGACATGTCTAGATTTATAGATCCTACCATGATTGCACATTTGGATTTGACATGATTTGATCTGGTGATCATTGATTTTCCTAGGTGAATATCTTATGTGGGCATAGTGACCTTCAATGTCTTATGTGATTATATAGGCATATGGTTCTATATTTTCCTCCTTGTTCCCAACAAAATGGTTGTTGTGACTTAGTATGAACATGCACAAATTGACCATGATTTGTATGCATTTACATCTAATGATGAAAATGGCCTGTAATGGCATGATTAAATGACAGAGTTGAGAGCTTGACATGAAATGAAGTCAAGACTTGATATGTGTGCTACCTATCTCTGGTTGAAAGAATTGATACTATGAAATAAATGTATTTGATAATACTTTTTGACTGGCTTGGATGAGCTGATTTTTTTAACACAACATTGACTTGTGTAAGGCTGGCCCTATGTTGGCATGGTAAGGAATTATGCTTGTAGAGAGTGTCATGTGATGCAAGCTCCTTGATTTAGATTTGTTTATATTTGAATGTTATCTGGTGAAGTCAAGATAATGAGTTCCAAGGTATGACCTTGATTTTGACTATGACTTTGATTATACATATTGATAGTCTATCCTTGATAGGTGATGAGCCTCTGGAAATATAATTAAGAGGGAGATGACTTCTGAATATCATAATAATGTATCATGGCATGATTTATGGAATTTGGGAAATAAATTCCATATTGCAAGACCATTGAAATGTCTTTGTGTCATGTAAATCCTTGGACACTCTGATTTAAAGTTAAAAGCTTTATTGTGGCATCTGTTAGTCGGTTGAAGCATTTATGTTCCATTTTGAACATCCACCCATATATGATATGTATATAAAATGATTGAATTCATGATTGAGCTGCTTTACTCAGAATTTCCACCAAACATGTTTTATTTGTTCTACTCTTAAAGGTTGAGATATTTATCCCATGATATGTAGTTGCATGAATAAAATAATGCTTTTTTGGATTAGTATTGATGAACAAATTTGGGTGTTGCCTTAGTATGAGATCTGCCATGATATCATGGACGCGAAGTCCATAGAATGATTGAGGTCAGATAGAATGCTTCTAGCAAAGTTAGCTATGAGGCATGATGTAGAAGTTCCTTAGAGAGTTGATCGAGCATGATATGGATAAGACATGGATACAATTTGATGATAAATAATACCAAGTATGTATACTTGGGACTATGCTTTCTCCATTTAATAAGACAATGCAGATATTCGAGATAAGATGAGGCTTGTGATTGACACCTCCACGAGAGGGAGAATTATTATAGTATCCATGCGTGTTTGACACCTCCATGAGAGGGAGGATGGTTTTGGTATATTTTTGTTATTGGTATCTTCTTGTGATTTACATGATTATGTATGTTCTAACATAACACTTGATTTGATGTCATGTAGGAACAAGAATCAATAGATACCATATGAGAGCAACACTAATTGAGGACACTGAGCCAACTCTTCCTCTCTGTTTGAGATCCCAGAAGAAGGAATTGAGATAAAGGGTCCCTAGGGTTGAGGGAAATATGGAAAATAGGGTGTATTTCCCCTCTATTACCTAGGGTTGAGAATGCTACTCCCCTATCCACATAGTGTTGTAGACTGTTGCTCCCCTATTTGGTCTTTGTAGAGTATACCCTAGTTGTCATCATACTCACAAGCTTGGCTTGTTGGGAATACCACTCCTCTTTTGGCCAACGAGTTAAGAGTGTACTTGGGGTGTACAACAAAAGTGTATTAAGATGTAGGTGTTCTACCACATGAATATTCAGGGTCATCTATGGGAAAATCAGTAAGAAATAGGATGAGTTGAGATAACTCTATGTGGTTCCGGGTTGAGAGTATGCTCCCATATGTAATCCTAGGGTCGAGATAGGCCCCCATGCATGGATGAATATCCTATTTCTAGAGACAAGGTTGTAGAGGTATAGCACCCCCATGAGATTCTGAGTCAAGATGTGCTCCCCAATGCAGTTACAGGTTGAGATGTACTCCCTATTGATATGCTCTCCGTTGTGGATATTCCGGGTAGTAGTCAGATGACACAAATTGTAGGATGAAAGCCTGATGAATGAGGGGTGGTAGCCCAAGATTCCCTCCAGTGAAAAATTCTTCTTATACATATGAGAATGTTCAACATACAAGCAGGAAAAATCAAGAGATAATCAGAAATAAGCATGAAGAGTACATTGATGATTTGTAATGAGAAATTTTTACAGCATGACGACTACATGACATAGATGTTCATTGACGACACGTGATGATGCATGAATACCAGAATGGAATATTGATCGATGAAAATATATTAGAAGATTGAGTTGAGCCGTGATGAATCCATGATGAAGAGAACTACAAGCATATAGTGCAAAGTGGAATTATTCCTAGTTGAGAGGGAGTGTTAATTTTTGCAACTAGGATCAAATTACAATATGGAAAAATCATATGATTAAGATAATAATTCAATTATATTCATTTTTTTGAAAGTATCAAAATCAACCTATAGATGGCCCCAATCAGTTAAGAAGAAATTAATTTATGAATTATTTTATTATTTTATGGGTCGTCCTAAACGCATGTTAATCTAGTCAAAGCCCCAAGCGGTCAATCACAAATTTATAAATAGAAGTGACCTCAAGTTCATTTACACACATTTGCTCATGAGATCTTCGTCATTATATTTTTTTTTTGGTCGTACGTTATGTTTCTGGCTCGCACAGGTACGTCATGAGAGGCTCGCGCAGTGGGTCGAGATTAGAGATTGATGCACATTTCAGATCTGGGTCTATTGGGCCAAAGCTGTAGGAAGGAAAGGCAAGGTAACAACCTAGGTCAGTAGAGGCGCGGGTTGGGTGTGTTGTGCCTTTGACCAAGGAGCCTAAAGCCACTAGAACAACTTGTTAAGGGTGCGGAAAAAGACATGAGGTCAGATCCGGCAGATCTGAAGCAAAGCTGCGGGCACAAAGTGTTTTGGTAGCGGCTCAGAGCCCCAAAGCCACAGGTTGAGTGTGTTAAGGCAGTGTTTCAGAGAATTACTAGGCATATATAGTTTTATTCTCCTTCAGTTTCTTACGCAGTGTTTCCAGACATCAGTTTTTCAGTAACAGTTCCATGAGAGCAGTCATTGACAGTCTCCTAGATTCAGATATAGGACTTCATAGTTGAGATCTCTTGCTGATCTATCATATCCATGTTTTGGTATTATATATCTATTGATCTAGAGATTAGATATAATTTTTTTCCATTGCAAGATGTATCTACAGTCCTCATTCAGTATCAACTGTATTCATCCATTTTCTACAGCCAGTGTTAGTGCATTTCAGTTCTCAGATTTAGTGTCCTTCATGCATAAGTATGGGTATGTTTTTATCTCGTATATGCTATTTTTTTTCTGCACTGCAAAGGTATGTACCTATGGATCATTATACTCTTGTTGCTGAATTATTTGATGACGATCTAAGAAGAATAAATTCCAAGGGTTTTCCCCGTAGTGGGTTTTTCCCTGGTCTCAGACCAATCCTGGTGTCTTTATGTGTTCATACTTCTCTTCCTTTGATATTTTATTTTCCACTGCTTAGATGATGATGATGAGGATGGTATTGTTCTTTCCACATAGTTCCATATTTTTATGGTTATATATATATATATATATATATATATATATATATATATATATATATATATATATATATATATATCTCTCTCTCTCTCTACACTGGCATAATAATTTGGGGTTAACTTAACATGTTAATGATGAAATTAACTATCAAAGTAAAGAACAATGTTTCTTTACAAAAAAATAACATAGGGAAACCAAACCAAAAATAGATACCATATGCAATATTGCATAAGATCCAATGCGCCCCCTAGCCTTCTAGTACAACAAGTCATTTAAGGAAAACAAGTTAAATAGGTTACAAACCATGGACAACAAGTGGGTACTATTTTCCTTTGAGATAATTATAGGTTAATTAATCATTCCAGGGCATCTAAAATATTTTTTTGTTTTTAAAGGGGTTTTTGGATGACCAATGCTATGAGAAAAGTATAGGAAGATGTTTTAAACTTTCAATAGTATTGAATATTTAGAAAGGGATGTTATTTTACTTCAAAACAATGATTTGATTTTATAATATGTGAAAGGCAGAAAATGTAATAAACTATGATCTACTAAGTATTCAAATTGAACCTTTAGTTTATCATAAGAAAGAAAGTCTGACAAACAATGTTTACAGCTTAACAATATATATTTGACGTTATGAAGATGACTGATAATTAATAGATGTAAAAGGAATTATACAAAAAAATAGTCTAATAAATCAATCTCTAAAATAAATGATAAATTCAAAGGATTTAAGATAGAATGATATTCAATTTCCCCTTAGTACCTATTTATCTCCCTAAAACTTAAATATATGTGGAAAAACAAAATTAAATGTAAATTGGAAAGACTCACAAGGAGACAAGATGTTTGAAAAAAATCCAGAATCCTTTCATTAATGAAAAATGATCTTAGCGCATACAATTCTGATTTACAAGAACTCATCCAAGGGTTCAACCCTTCACAATTTGTTTATGGAAGTATTTATATAAATTATCTTAAAAATATCTGATTCAAATATCTAAATCTTTATGGAAATGTATCAAACTGTTTTCTAAACTAAATTGAAAAAATATAGTAAATTCGAAACTGAATTGAGCTTTTGGCTCTAAATTTTAGGATTTCTGGTGATGAGGTTGTGGAAATAGCAGTCCTCGTTGGCTGAAGTTGTTCTAGATACCTGAGCTGGTCATTCTAACAATCCAAATAACTTTTACCATTTACTTTGATCTGGCAATGAAAATATACTTAGCTTTCTATAAATTTCATCAACTTTCATGTATCTTTCAAAAGTTGGTTTAGCTAAAAATAGATGAGGAATTTCATGTCTGATTTCTAAATCCAAGCTGAGTCTTTCCATGAATGCCTTGCTTGTAATCCTTCTTGTAACCTTTGAAAACTGTGACCTGTCTCTGGAAATTTTACATAATTTTGTTTGATAATGTTCAAGTTGAACTAATTCATCTCCCATACCTTGCAATCCAGGAAGACCTTTCTGATATAACACATTAAATATTTTGTGAAATATTTGCACAACACTGTAAATTTTCACATTTGTTCTCCAATTGTAACATCAGAATTTTCTTAGTGAGAACTTTCCTTGCTTCCAGAATACTGTCAGTTCCGTCTCAACACCTAGTTCTTGTAATTAATCTTTAGTCTTTGAATTCATGAAATTGATGATGGTTACTACATCATTGGGCTTAGTATCAATTTCTCTATTTACCTCTTCAATCAAAGTGTTGGATCTAACAAGAAGTTCACCTTGTTTGAACATTTTTCGAATAGATGGACATATGTGAGATATTTATTAATTTATCTGAATCCAAATACTTTATTTAGCTTGAGCAATGGTGTTAGCCATGGCATTTTGATTCTCTAAATATTGAACTCTTTGTGCAATCTTATGAGTTTTCTGCAATTTTGATAAACCATCTGATTTGATTTTCTATTCCTGCAATTTATCACACTTTTCTCTAAGCTTTTCAATTTCTTTACCTTTGATGGCTAGATAATCCATGTATTTAGTTAATTCTGCTGTTGTTGTAGTAGACTGTGAAACTTCTGTTGATATTGATGATGTAGTTGTTCTTGAAGAATATGCCTCCCTTGTTATTGTACATGTTGTTGGAATTGTGGCTAATGGAGTGGCTTGTACTAGAGCAACTTCCTCTTTCTCTTTAATGAGTTTTTCAATCTCCTTTTCCATCTTGGAGATTTAGTAATTTTTCTCAATAATAATTTTGCAGAAATACTCCTTTTCTTTCTCATGCTCTCCCAGTTCTTTAGCTTGGGGATATTTTGTGGTTGGGAGTTTCAGTTGATTTCTCAGGGATGCTATATCTGTATTCTTTGATTTAATGATTTCTTCAACAAATTTTATGTCTTTGGGTTCATATCCCAATTTTATCACTAGCTCCTCTAAATATTTTATCTTGGTATCTTTAGATAGGGAATAAAGTTTCTCCAACTTCAGCCGAGTGTGAATATTTTTCACTATGGTTTGGAGCTTAGCAGCTTTCAAGGAAGAATTAGTTAAATTACTGAAGATAATTTCACCAGATTTCTTGTGAAGATCCATTTGATCTATAGGATGAATATTTTTTTTGTGTCAAAAAGAAAATATTGACTGTTTGTAGTCATCTGCTGTCTGAGGCTGAGGAACCTTAGGCTCTAGAAAAAAAATCTTCATTTTTCCTTCTTCGGATTCAAATGCTGATAAAAGGATACATTGAGAGGTTGTTTTCTGTTTCCAGAGTTGAGAAAATGTAGAAAATTTAAGGGCTAGATTCATTCTTTTGATTTCTTGGTAAGCAACAAAAATGTTGGGCTCTTTTTGACTGATCTGCCCCAATTCCCTTGCTGATGATGAAATAGGTGTAAATTTAGTCATTGGGGTACCTAGAGTTGTTGGAGATGGTGGAATATTGTCTTGTCTCCCCAAAATTGATGGAGTACATGCTCCAGAAAGAACAATTGGGTGCATTTTCTTTTTCAGTAATTTCATGTTGACTGTCTTCCTCATTTGTTTGCCTTGGTTTCTTATTATATACAATGAAATCTCTGACTAAAAATTCTAATGTTGAATGAGAAATTTTTTCCCTTGGCCTTTCTCTCCCTTTTCTTGTGATAATAGAGTTTGTGAAGAGGATAGATTTTGCTCTTCAGCCTCTTGGAGAGTATTTTCTTGCCATTCCTCCTAGTTCATGAAATGTTCAAACTTGGGTCTGGATGTATGACTATAAGGGGTATATTTTTACTCTATCCTCATCTTTGAAAAAATTCCAAAAGGGTCATAAGACCAAGAAAAATTGTGCTTACAATTAATACTCATAAGGATAGCATCTGCATCTTGTCCTGCTTCCCTTGTATTACATATGAAAGGGCCAACCAATGTTTTTAATTTGAAATGGGATTTCTTCTTGGTTTCCTGAAAGTGCATATGGTCCATGTTTATCATTTGTCTAATGAATTCCAAATAAAATATTCTGATAGGCACATACTTAGGAAGCTTGTAAGAGGCTAATTCACAATCACAAATCCTAATATTTTAATAACTTTGATACAGGTACCAGTCACCCTTTTTGGTTTTTTCACTAAGATGTAAAATCATCTTTATCTCTGAATCTACCCTTGGTTATGTATGTTTGTTTAATAAACTTACTGCCACATGCAAAACCTGATCTAAAAACTAACTAAAAGAGAATTTTGTGTTATCCTTCCTGACCAGATGGGTACAGTGAATTACTAATAAAGGATTGCCATATTCATCCATCTTCTATAGTTGAAAAGGGAATTTCTCTAGTTGATAACAAATAAATAGATACAAAAGGACTGAGGCATATCTAAAACCTCCTTCTTTTGATAAATTAACAAACTGCTCATGGATCATGTTATCACTCCCTCTGGTTCCCAAGGCTAATAAAGGAGAATGAAGGAGGTAACCTCAAACCAATCTTTAGATTTGGTAGTTATCCTTACCAAACCAGAGAGGGCTCTCTCGATGTCAATTTCATAGTCAATGAGGTGATTGGAAAGGAAAATATCTTAAGCTAGATATAAGCTCACTCATTTTGATTAGGTTTTGTTTTGAATTTTGTTGGATAGGAAGTGTCAGTCTAGGAACTAGGTCTAAGTTTCAAGGTCAAATTTCAAGTGAAGAGTTGCAGAGATGAAATGAGGCCAGGTAGGTATACTTAGAAATAAATTTATTTTTTCATTGCAGAAATACTTCTCAAAGGTTCTGCGCAGGTGTTCTATGTGCTCTACATCATTCTTTGAGAATACAGTAATGTCGTCCAGATATACCACCACAAACTGGTCCTGCTCTCCAATAAAAGCAATATCCATGGCCCTCTGAAAAGTGGCCCCTGCGTTGATCAGCCCAAAAGGCATTCTGGAATACATGAACGTTCCCCATGGAGTGGTGAAGGCCGTCTTCTTTTGATCTTCTGGTAATACTGCCACCTGATTGTAGCCCGAGAACCCATCCATCATGGACATCCAGGAAGCTCCAACCACTTTCTGCAAGATATGGTCCATTTTAGGCAGCAGGTAATTATCCTTTAGGGATGCCCTGTTCAGGTTTCTGAAATCAACACATAACCTTATTTCTCCATTCTTCTTTCGCACCGGGACTAAATTTTCCACCCACTCAGAATATCTCAATGGCACTATAATTTTAGCCTTCAACAATTTCTTTATTTCTTGCTCAATAGAAGGCAACAATAGGGGGTTAATCTGTCTGAGTTTTTGCTTATGTGGTTTTGCATCTCCCTTCAGTGGAATCTTATGCTGCTTAATGCTGACATCAAAAGTTTTTAGGTCTTGATATGACCAGGCAAACACATCTCTGTAAGCCTGGAATAACTTTTGATACAGTTGTTTGTATTCCTCTGGGACCTTCTTGGACAACTTCACAATTTTTGGATCCTCTTTAGTGCCCAGATTGAGGTCTTCGACCTGGGTTTCTGCCACCAATTTATTTGGCTGTAAAGGAACATAATTTTTGTTAAACAGCCTCTCTAAAGGCACTAGCCCTCGGGGAATGACATTCCCTTTCAACTGCAGAAATTTGTGGCTGGCTATTCTCTCTTCCAGCTTATCTCCTGGAATGTCTCCAGTTTCTTCCTCACAACTATCAATCTCCATGTTGGAAAACTCCCCAACAGTTTCTAGGAATCTCTTCACCTGCTCCTCATCTTCAAACACTTGCCAGTGCTTGATGTTATCTGGGATTGAAGGTCGGTACCTTACTTTGATTTCATATCTTAGAAGAGGGTTCTGAGGTGGGCGGAAGGTACTAGCAGCCACTGCCATCTGCCATCTTGTTCTGTTCTCAGGGAATGAATTGAATGTTGAATGCCAAGAAGGAGTTCTCTACAAGATCCCAAACTTCATTTCCATAGGCCTTTAGCCTAGGATGTTTGGCTTGGCACTGATTTCTCACTTGTCTGACTACCAACTCAGAATCTCCCAACACCTTTAGATTTTGTATGTTCATACTCCTTGCTGTCTGCAGCCCCAATATGAGTGCTTCATATTCAACCACATTGTTTGTGGCCTCATATTCCAGATTGAAGGACAAGGGGACCCATTAACCCGTAGGTGAAATTAGCAATACTCCAGCTCCATTTCCTTCCCTGGAATTTGCCCCATCAAAATGGAGTGTCCAGATTTCAGATCCATAGTCCTGCACTGATGATTTAGCCTTTATCTGGCAGAATGAGGGCTCATGGGCATATTTTGGATCTTCTTCCAACATCAAACACAAGAAATTCCCGTCTCGGCTGTAGACTGGGGAATTAACTGAATCACCTGCCTTGGTGACTGTTTTGACAAATCTGGTTTCTCGATACAATCTCCTCTCTTGGCCACCAAAGACAGGGATAGTGGCATAGGTCAGGTCCAGCTTAATTGACCCTCTGATTCTGGTTCCCCAAGACCTTGACAGTAGCATACCGAAGCGGGCTGGGATGTCATCCACTACAATATCCATCACCACACTTTTGACAGGGATCTGAGCCAGATTAACTGCTAGATCTTTAATCATGCCCAAACATTTCACTCTTTTGGAGTCAAAAGAATAGAGGTCTTTGTATGGGCGAGTGATTTGGAGTCTCAATTGCTCCATGACAGATAGGGGCATGAGGTTGTGAGATGCTCCTGAGCCTAACATACAATTATTGAACAATAGATCATGGATCACTAAAGACACATAAAAAGGAGGTGTGGAGGGATCTAAATCTTCAACGTGTGGACCAAAAACTACCATAGGTCTTTCCTCTTGCAGGTTAAGACTATCTGGAATGTGTGATGCATCAGGAGGAGAGATGAAGGAAGTGACCTGTGACTGATAAACAGGTTGTTTCAATAACTCAGACAGAGGAACTGGTATTTTTACTTTTTCAAGCTCTTTTTGTAAACAGAAGACAGATGAAGGCTTATCCACTGACACTTCTTTTTCTTTTGACTCTTTACTTTGTGGGGGAGGCTTAACTTCTTTACGGTGGGCTTATCATTAGGGGATACAGCTACTTGTGAAGATGAAGGAATTTGATTATCAGATTGCAGAGATTGGTTAAGGGGCCTCTTACCTTTTTCTGGGGGTTTTTGAGTATTGACCTCCTTCTGTGCAGGTGCTGCCTTTTGGGGTGTGTCCTCCTCCTCATCTTGAGTGTGGGTTCTCTTTCTGGAGGACCTGAGGTCATATTTTCTATTGAACTAGGCTTGCATGAAGTCAAGGAACTGTTTACAGTAATCATCAATCTCAGGCTCTTCTGTATCCTCGTTGTTCTTCATTTCTGAGTGAGCTTGTAGATCCCCCTCCTCACTTTCATGTACAGGAAATTCTATATCATCACTGTCTGAGAAGACAGGGCATGCCTCCTCTTGTTCGTAGGCAGGATCTTCAGGAGAAGCCTCTACTTGCGCCTTCAAGTATAGAGGATGTGATACCTGATCTTGTTTCTCCTTCTGTCCTCTCTGCAGTATCTGCAAGGGTGGTTTCATGTATTGAGGATTGAATCCCCTATTTGGATCATTCTGGAAACTCTTTGGGGGTGAATTCTTGGCCTCCATCTCAAGCTTGACCAACTTACTTGAGAGATTGTTAATCATTCTATTCATTTCCTCAATCTTGTCATTGGCCGAATCTCTGTCTTGGCCTGAGGTGGATACTTCCTCCTTTCCCCTTCTTCTGGTATCGTGTTCTTGTTTCCCTTTGGATTTTCCAGTCGAGCCAAAGTTTGCTTCTATCTCCAACGCATCTGTCTGTGCATCATCCAGAGTGGCTGGCTTTCTCTCTCTCAATGAGAAACCAAATTCAGAATAAAATGCTGCCACAAAAATGTCCTTGGCAACGGTCTGATGAGGCTTCATCTTGGCGGGGAGACTCAGGTAAAATTTGTTAAATCTTCTGATAAACTCTGATACCCCTTCATTGTGCTTCTTTTTCAGAGTGTTGAACTCGGAAAGGACATTACCGTGATCTTTCTTTTCCTCCCACTTTTTATGAAAGCGTCCTCCATTGCCTCCCAAGTGTTGATGGAACGAGCTCCAAGTGTTTTGAACCATTTTCTGGCTTCCCCACCTAAGGATTGCACGAACAGCCTTAGAACTACGTCCAGATGCTCCACATTAAAATTCTCTGTGAAAGAGCAGAAAATTTTGACATGTTTATGGGCTTCAATGTCATTCTCACCACTAAATCTAGGCAGAATCTTTAAATAATCCTGCGGCATGTCATTTAGTATTGCAGGTAGCTCCAAAGGAGCGTATCTGTTTTGCAGGAAGCAAGGGACATTCGCCATTGGGGGAGGTGGAGGTAGTACAAGAGTCTGAGCTATAAGAGGAGGAGGAGAAGGTGGGAGTGAAGTATGGATAATGATGGGGATGTAGTGAACAACGGCTTGAGGGGTTGACGAGAATGTAGGGCTGTGAAAAACAACTATTTCAGTAACTTCCTTAATCTCCTCACTTTCAGGGGTAGGGTGGAAAGAGTAATGCGAAGTATAGCTAGACTCGGCTTCATCTTTGATATGGGCGCCTCCCCGAGGTGGGCTCTCTGAATATTAACCAGTATCTCTTATGATAGGGTTAGGGCCTTGTATTTGGGTGATTTGAGAGGAAGAGGATGGAAGATATGGAAATTTTTCTAGGGAGAATTCAGGAATCTCGGTATGAACTGACTGCCTTTCCCTCCAGCCTCTTCTATGTAGGATTCTTTCTGGGTCAGACACAGAGGGTGTCCTTGACTGAGATGTATCTGACCTTAGGTGTGGCTTACGGGGAGCCAGGACTGCAAACAGGTTTAACTGTAAAATGATTGTGGAGTCGCCAAGGTGAGGGGTGCACAACTCTCAACTCTTCGTGCTCACCTAACTGAAGAGTGAATGGATTTTGTCGAGGCCCAGGGATTTTAAATTTCTTCAACTTCGTCCCCGACAACGGCGCCAAAAAGATGTTGTAGCTCCTAGAGACAGTCTAGAGTTGCCATAGACCAGTGCCTAGGACATCTTATATATCAGAGAGTCAAGACCATGTAATAAGGATAATCTCAGCAGAATTAGGCTCTCGTACTATTTCTTTGCAGATGGGAAAATTGGATTTAAATGGTACCAAATACTTCAGAAGCTCAACGCTGAAGGAGCAATAACGAATAGGCAAGATGTTAAGTTCCAACATAAATGCATAAGACAAATCCAAGACAGTTCACTGTAAAAAGGGCTGGGTTCTCAATACTTCACAGAGAATGATGATTGAAGGACGTTTACTGAATACGTAGAAGAAAGAGGATATAAACTGTTACTAAGACAATATTCAGAAACATATGCTAACATGTGGTGGGCTTAAGAAATTAAGAATCCACACACGATAATGAAATTTGTAAATAACACCTCATATCAGCCAATATAGTAGAAATGTGGATGAATCGGAAACGGGACAACATATTACACCTGAGCCATATTTAAAGAGTCAAGAAAACCAATGATGTAAGTATCCACAAGGATAAATTTATATCAGAAGCAACAGACTACTCGCATTCCAGAATGTAATACCAGATATATGGATGTAAGCGAAATGAATAACTACAATACAACACACAAGAGAGGATTACACACTGTAAAGAACCAAAACTAGAATCCTTATCAAAGACAAAACTCCTTTTCATTGAGGCCCTACGGGCTCTTTGCATTCACATTAGAACTTTCACAAAAATTGCATACAAGAAGCTCTTACACAGTCAATTCTTCAGAAAGTTTGGAACCTGTCTTTCTCATTGGATTTATCTTATATAGCTTCCTTCCATCTCAGCGAGAAGATATTTTTTGGAAAAATATCTTCTTCGCATGAACAAAATTTGTTAAATGTCACTTTCACAACAACAAAATTCATGATGGGGAATCAAGCCTCCCATCATGTATAATTAGGCCCACGACCATTTTTCAAAAAACAGAAAATTAAACAACAGTTTGGTGAAAAAGTAAAATGCAAGAGTGGGGAAAACAACCCACTCGAAACTTAAAAGAAATTAATTGAGTAAAAGTAAAATAGGTCGTTAAGGCTGAATCATGAGTTGACAAAGAATCACAGGTGCGGCTGAGTGGAGGCAGTGGCTGATTCAGGCGGGGGCACGTTTGCGGATGAACTGGCATGCTGGCTCATGAACTGCGCACACCTCTGCTGACTGTCCGCAACTGGCTCGAGCATTGCTGAGAGTCCCTCCACCTCGACAAAGGCCTCAGTGAGGGCGTGGAAACCTGCCCCAGTAAGAAGCTTGTGTTTAATCAAGTGGAGGAGGTTGAACTCTTTTCTCAGGGATGAAACAATCGTGTCAGCTTTGAGCTGAGCTGCTTTGCCCGTCTGAAGGTCAGTTCGGTCCCTTTCTTCTTGCAAGCGTTCTGTGTATCGGTCCAGAGGCAGGAGTATGGCAGGGGTGGTCGAGTCCCGGCAGGAGGGGAGTCCAGCTATCATAATCTCGCCCCATACCTCGTCGAACCGTCCAACGTTGGCGACCACTTGTTGGAGAGCTCTTGAAGCTGCGACCCGGGCCATCTCTTTGTTGATAATTTTGCGACACTCGATAGCCTCAGTGAATCGGCTAGGAATGTCGTGCTTCTCCATGTCGTCAGATCCCAGATCGCTGAGGAACGAAATGTACTCTTTTGCATGTTGGGCCCTGTTAGACAGATCAAGGTCTGCCTCCTACAGTTTTCTACTGAGGTATGGTATAGCAGACTTATGCTCCTCCATCATCCTTAGGAAGCCCCATTGCTCAGTCACAACCGAGATTATATTAGACCAGATTATGCTCCTAGACACAAGAAGGGTGAGATTTCCTTTTGCACGGCTTTTCATATTGGTAATAGTTTTCTGTTGATTTGCCGTCATCTTCTTTTCCTTCTCTATCTCTCTATGTAACCCTTCGACTATTCTGGTGTTCTCGGCCAGAGAGTTTTCCAGGTTCGTGATCCTCTGCCTAGCTGTAGACGCTTGCTTTTCCAATATCTCAATCTCAGCTCTTACTGCGGACAATTGCTCAGACAACGAGCTAGTTCCACTTGACACCACAGTTGGCTGGCAGCTGTGAGAGTCCCATCTCGCTTGTAGCTCTGTTGCTTTATCCTGTAACACGTTGATTGTTTCGGCCATCTTCTCCCTTTCCTCCCTTTCTTTTGATAGCTTGGCGGACAGTTCTGCTTTTTCTTGCTCCACCTGTACCAGTTCATCCGTCTGGACATGGTGGGCGACTGGTATACGGGCCTAAATTTTTGCTGATGCAACTTCCTTCTGCAGCTGTTCAATCAAAACCACCTGCTGGTTTGTTTCCCCTGTATCTTTCCCTTTGATCAGGTCTTGGTAGTAACGCACCTGATTTGCTCTGGTGCGGCGGCTAACTTGTTCAGCTGTCAGGGTAGCCCTCAACTGGTCATGTTTCTGCTCTAATTTCTTCAGCGCGAGGGTGACCTACATCAATTTATCTTTCATTATATCGCATACCGTCTGGAACAGGTCGCACATGTCGTTGGCTGGTACCTTCTTCATGTCGATGGCAAACTCGAGCACCCGATAGCTAGGGACATCAGAATTAGGATCCAGGATGGCTTCTGCCATAGACATTACCAGGCTTTTGGTGTCCGCGTTGATGGAGGCGGAGAGTCTGGTATGATACTTCTCAACATATCCCCCCAGCTCAGCTTTGTACTTTTCGCGGATCGCTCTATTCGCCTGATCCCTTTCGATTGCCCTGGGTGAGGTATGCTCTATGATAGCCTGCGTGACCTCTGTGAAATCAGAAGAAGTGGTGCTGTCTCTTAGCACCGTTATCCCGGCCTTGCCTTTTTCCAACTTCCTGTACACCGTGAAGGGTTCCAGCAGTTGCTCCGCTCATATGACTTCTGCCTCGCTGGACGCTGTTCTTTGCCTTTTGGGAGGGGGTGCTGCCCCTGAGGTACCTGCTTCTTCTCCTCCTTCTCCGCCTATGCCTCTCTTGACATTCTCTTCCTCCCCTGTAGCAGATGAATCCGTCTCCATCTGCGAAAACAAGGGCCAAGTTTCGAGATTAGCCCTCCATTCCATAAATGGCCTCGACTCATGCATGTAGGGTGCAGACCTGTTCCTTTTTCTTTTGTTCGAGATAATTTCTCGAGGGTCATAAGCCCAGCTTTTTCCCAGCCTTAAGTCCAGACCTTGCAGCATTTTCTCAACAATCAGGAGGGCATGTCTCGATTTTACCACGAAGGGGCCGATTTCGATGGGAAGCCTTAGGATGTATCCCTTCTTGGCGGGAAAAAAATGGAGCTGGTCGGCCTTGAGGGCCTGCCGGATGTATTCGAGTGCATAAACTCATCTGACAGGAAACACTGGTAGCCGATAGGGGGCAACTTCGGCTCCATAGACCCGAATTTCGGTGTAGTCCTCGAATAGAAACCAATCTCCGGTACTCTGGAACTTCCTGGTTTGCAGCCAGCTTTTCATTTCGGGAAATACCCTAGGGGAAGGCGAGTCATGAATAATGGTATAGGTAATAGACATGAAACTATTCACAAAACTGGAGTAACCCTCCCCCTTAGGTAATTGACGCATAGAGAAATTCCAGTCGAAGACTTGTCTGGGTTGGGAATTCTCAAGGTAAACTCTGTCTAGCCCCAAACCCTCAAACTTATCGGTGTGCTGGTACAAGAAGAGATAAAAAACCATTGAACAGAAACAGAACTGACGGGTTTGTGGAAGCTCCTAGAATTGGGTTTGAATGGCTGTGGAGAGGAAACCATGAATATCTAATACCACCCCTTTTTGGGACATGAGCCATAAGAAATGGACGCACACCGTGGAAATTTCTTTCGGACTCCCTACCCCTAAAAGGCCAGTGATTAGAGAGAGAATGGCCCGAACCTCTTCAAAGAACAGACTTAATGGGAATGGCTCTACGGTGGGCAGGGAAGTAGCCTCGTCGACGGTTATAGAGGAGATGAAAGCTCGCCGAGCCTCCCGTGGCTGTTTGATGAACTGGGCTGCCAAGGCCGCGTCCTTGAAACTAACATATGTGGTGCTGGTAGGGATGTGGAGGGCTTGTTTGATAACATCGGGAGAAAGGGAAAAAACCCTGTTCCCCTGAGGAGAAGTGAAGGTGCCCCGATGTTCGTCGAAAACATCTCTGAGCCAGGTGATGAAATCGACCACAGAATGAACTTGCGGGGCAATTTGATGGTATAAGCCCGACATGATTACCCGGTAACGGTCTGTGTTCTTAATATGGCGACTGAAAAGCAAGGGTTTGATGCTGCGGATGTCAAATGGGTATTTGGGGTCATAGATACTAGCCTGCAAGTCAAAGAGAGGGTCAAAACCGGGGGGATTCCTAGATTCACGGACCTGGGGGGTCTCTGGTTCATTATTTTTTGGCGTTCCCCTTCCCATGGCTGAAATTCAAGAATTTGAAAAAGCGAAAGGAAAACAGAGGGAGAATGAATAATGGAACACCTGAATGGAAGGTAAATCTGCTCGGGAAAGCGACGCAGGGAACTATGACAATGATTGGGGTAGACCAGATGCTCTTTGCTACTTGGTATATGCCATAGACGGGAACCTGCAACCTTTTACTGGAGTGAAATACGAAGGGAATGTTATCTCTGGACTGGGTAATTCGAGATAAAAAGATGAATGGATAAAACGAATGAAGGCAAGTGTCCTAAGGACACCGACAGTGAGGAACGCAGCGCATAAGGATTGGGTGTGTCAGAGTGCAGGTTGGCGCCTCGTGCCAGGTTTAAGGTTGGTAGGGGTCTCGGTACCAGCTGACCTAATGGACTTTACCTTACCTTTTTACCATATGCACTGTATAACTCCTGAAACATATGAGCTCTTATACCGATTAAATACATAACCTACCCATCGTGAGGGTTCACCTTTCATTCCGCCACGTCACCACACCACGCGGCATGCTCCTGCTACCTCCTTCTAACATTGAGTCCCCACCACGCTACGCTGTCACAATTCCGCGGGGGTATGGATCTCCTCATTCCCTCGCTGCTCGACCCCCTCGGAATTTCCCTCGTGCGTCCTCACGTGGCGGAAACTTCTTTTAGTACATAGGTTCTACGTTTATTTTAGTGTTCCATTGCCTTTTATATCTCCCGTTAGCCTTTTGGCTTTACACTTCATCCTTTTTGTGTTAATTCCCCATCGGCTTTAACACACGTGGCCTTCATTACCTTGTCTCCTTTCGACCCACTTTTTAAATATTTCACCCTTTGATATGAAGTTTAATACATGGCTTGTCAACCTTTTAATACACCCATGACTCATGTTAAAGATTGAACAACATTGGCTCCACCTGGGGATGGCACGTTTGTCCCCGAACGTGTCGCGAACCACGTAGACCACCTGTTTATCTTGTGTGAATTCCACTTCTCCAGCATTTGTGACTTCTCTCTAGAAAAATCATTGTGACTCATGCATTATTCAATTAAAAAAAAACAAAAACAGCAGCTAATGTACAATATAATACAATCAAGCTTTTTCAGCCTGCTTCAGAACTGAAAATATGGTTTGAGGAACTGCCAATTTACAGGGGTGTCAAGCAGATCTCCCTGCAAATTCTCCAGTTTAAAAGTATTGTTGCCACCTTCCTCTGCAATTTTGAAAGGGCCGAACCAGAGAGGATCGAACTTACCATGCTTTCCTTTATCAGCCCTTCGAACATCCCACCTGAGCACTAGATCCCCTACCCGTAGACTTCTGTCTTTAGCACGTTGATCGAATATCTCTTTCATCTTCTCCTAGTACTCTACTAGCTTTTGTTTTACCGGATTGTGAGTTTCTTAGAGCTCTACCAGTTGATTAATTCTCCTAATAACATCATCAGGTTCCTCTTGGCTCTCCTGCATAAATCGAGCCACTGGCAAGGCCAGCTGTATAGGGAAGACAACTGCTCGTCCATATACCAACTCGTATGGAGATTTCCCAGTTGCTCTATTGCTAGTAATTCTGTTTGCCCACAGAGTGAACTTCAGCTGAGAATCCCAATTCTTCTGGTTCTGGTTGATAGTCTTCTTTAGTGCTTGGACCAGAGTTTTGTTTGAGGACTCTGCGAGGCCATTTCCTTGAGGGTAGTAAGCTATAGAGTGACCCAACGAAATATTATACTGCTGGCAGAAATTCGCAAATTTTATAGATTTGAAAGCTTGTGCATTGTCAGTGATTATTCTAGTGGGGCAGCCAAACCTGGATATAATATTCTCTTCCATAAATCTCATTATAACTGTGTCTGTAGCATTTCTTGCAGGTATGGCTTCTACCCACTTCATGAAATAATCCATGGCAGTCAGGATCCATCTATGCTGGCCACTTGAGGGTGGGTGAATTTCGCCTATAAAATCAATTCCCCACTATTTGAAGGGTTCGTCCACATGGACAGGAATCAAAGGCAGAGCTGCGAGTTTCTGTTTTTCTGCAAATTTCTGGCATTTATCACATGCCCTGACCCAAATGAAGACATCTCCAAACAATTTTTGCCAGTAGAAACCAGCCTTGAGGATCTTGTGAGCGGTAGCCCTCCAACTGTAATGGCCCCCACATATACCTTCGTGGAACTCTGCTATAATACTTCCCACCTCTTCCTCGATTAGACATAAGAGCAGGATGCCTGAGGGATCTCTACAGTACAGCCGGCCGGTTGCAACCATATACTTATGTGACTTCAATCTCAGTGCCCTGTATTTAGCCTTCTCGCAGCTAGGTGGATAGCTTAGTGTTAGGAGGTACTCCACTATTTCCTTGTACCACTGGCTGGTGAGGTATTTCATCTGTATCTCCTGGGAGGCTATCTCCACTCCCTGTGGTTTTTCTTTTTCCTCAGAATCTCCGTTTGCTGTCATAGACAGATTGATACCCAAGGCCTGGAAATTTGACTTAGATAGGATCTTGGCTAGACCTTGCCCCTTGATTAACTTGGTAGGACGAAAATCTAACTCATATTCCTGTATCTTGGCTATCCATTTTCCTCTTTTTCCCTCACTGTCTCCTTGGATGAGAATGTCCTTAACAGCTGTTGTAGGAACAAATGCAGTGATATGGGACTGTAAAACATACATTCGGAAAGCCTTGAGGGATCTCACCAGAGCATAGGCTTGCTTCTCCAATATGTTATATTTGAGCTCGGCATCACGCAGTACTTGGCTGAAGAATGCAATTGGCTGCTCATAACCTTCTTCGTTTTTCTGCAACAGAACTCCAGCCACTGTGTGGGGTGACGCAAAATAAAAAATCATAAAAGGTTTGGAATAATTGGGCCTGGCCAATACAGGGGCTTCAGCAAATGCATTTTTGATTCTAGTAAAGGCCTCTCTTGATTCTGATGACCACTTCACTTCATTGTTCTTTTTTAACATGTCGGTGATGTGCCTAACTATCTCAGCATAGTTAGGGATGAACCTCCTCAGAAAGTTTATTCGGCTTAAAAATAATTGAATTTCCTTTTTGTTTCTGGGCAGGGCAATGCCATTTATAACTTCAACTCTTTTAGGGTCTATCTTCACTCCATCTTTGGTTATAATGTGCCCCAAGAGCTTGCCCTCTTCAAGTGCAAACAGGGACTTCTGTGGGTTAAGGGAGAGACCATAGTTTCTACACTTCTCAAAGCTTCTACGTAGGTGTTCTATGTGCTCTACATCATTCTTTGAGAATACAGTAATGTCGTCCAGATATACCACCACAAACTGGTCCTGCTCTCCAATAAAAGCAATATCCATGGCCCTCTGAAAAGTGGCCCCTGCGTTGATCAGCCCAAAAGGCATTCTGGCATACATGAATGTTCCCCATGGAGTGGTGAAGGTTGTCTTCTTTTGATCTTCTGGTAATACTACCACCTGATTGTAGCCCGAGAACCCATCCATCATGGACATCCGGGAAGCTCCAACCACTTTCTGCAAGATATGGTCCATTTTAGGCAGCGGGTAATTATCCTTTAGGGATGCCCTATTCAGGTTCCTGAAATCAACACATAACCTTATTTCTCCATTCTTCTTTCACACCGGGACTAAATTGGCCACCCACTCAGAATATCTCAATGGCACTATAATTTTAGCCTTCAGCAGTTTCTTTATTTCTTGCTCAATAGAAGGCAACAATAGGGGGTTAATCTGTCTGAGTTTTTTCTTATGTGGTTTTGCATCTCCCTTCAATGGAATCTTATGCTGCATAATGCTGACATCAAAATTTTTTAGGTCTTGATATGACCAGGAAAACACATCTCTGTAGGCCTGGAATAACTTTCGATACAGTTGTTTGTATTCCTCCGGGACCTTCTTGGACAACTTCACAATTTTTGGATCCTCTTTAGTGCCCAGATTGAGGTCTTCGACCTGGTTTTCTGCCACCACTTTATTTGGCTGTAAAGGAACATAATTTTTGTTAAACAGCCTCTCTAAAGGCACTAGCCCTCGGGGAATGACATTCCCTTTCAACTGCAGAAATTTGTGGCTGGCTATTCTCTCTTCCAGCTTATCTCCTGGAATGTCTCCAGTTTCTTCCTCACAACTGTCAATATCCATGTTGGAAAACTCCCCAACAGTTTCTAGGAATCTCTTCACTTGCTCCTCATCTTCAAACACTTGCTAGTGCTTGATGTTATCTGGGATTGAAGGTCGGTACCTTACTTCGATTTCATATCTCAGAAGAGGGTTCTGAGGTGGGCGAAAGGTACTAGCAGCCACTGCCAAGGAATCTGCCATCCTGTTCTGTTCTCGGGGCATGAATTGAATGTTGAATGCCAAGAAGGAGTTCTCTACAAGATCCCAAACTTCATTTCTATAGGCCTTTAGCCTAGGATGTTTGGCTTGGCACTGATTTCTCACTTGTCTGACTACCAACTCAGAATCTCCTAGCACCTTTAGATTTTGTATGTTCATACTCCTTGCTGTCTGCAGCCCCAATATGAGTGCTTCATATTCAACCACATTGTTTGTGGCCTCATATTCCAGCTTGAAGGACAAGGGGACCCATTGACCCATAGGTGAAATTAGCAATACTCCAGCTCCATTTCCTTCCCTGGAATTTGCCCCATCAAAATGGAGTGTCCAGATTTCAGATCCATAGTCCTGCACTGATGATTCAGCCTTTATCTGGCAGAATGAGGGCTCATGGGCATATTCTTGATCTTCTTCCAACATCAAACACGAGAAATCCCCGTCTTGGCTGTAGACTGGGAAATTAACTAAATCACCTACCTTGGTGACTATTTTGACAAATCTGGTTTCTCGATACAATATCCTCTCTTGGCCACCAAAGACAGGGATAGTGGCATAGGTCAGGTCCAGCTTAATTGACCCTCCGATTCTGGTTCCCCAAGACCTTAACAGTAGCATACCGAAGCAGGCTGGGATGTCACCCACTACAATATCCATCACCACACTTTTGACAGGGATCTGAGCCAGATTAACTGCCAGATCTTTAATCATGCCCAAACATTTCACTCTTTTGGAGTCAAAATAATAGAGGTATTTGTATGGGCGAGTGAATTGGAGTCCCAATTGCTCCATGACAGATAGGGGAATGAGGTTGTGAGATGCTCCTGAGTCTAACATACAATTATGCAACAATAGATCATGGATCACTAAAGACACATAAAAAGGAGGTGTGGAGGGATCTAACTCTTCAACGTGTGGACCGAAAACTACCATAGGTCTTTCCTCTTGCAGGTTAAGACTATCTGGAATGTGTGATGCATCAGGAGGAGAGATGAAGGAAGTGACCTATGACTGATAAGCACGTTGTTTCAATAACTCAGACAGAGGAACTGTTATTTTTACTTTTTCAAGCTCTTTTTGTAAACAGAAGACAGATGAAGGCTTATCCACTGACACTTCTTTTTCTTTTGACTCTTTACTTTGCGGGGGAGGCTTAACTTATTTTACGGTGGGCTTATCATTAGGGGATACAACTACTTGTGAAGACGACGACATTTGATTATCAGATTGCAGATATTGGTTAAGGGGCCTCTTACCTTTTTCTGGGGGTTTTTGAGTATTGACCTCCTTCTGTGCAGGTGCTGCCTTTTGGGGTGTGTCCTCCTCCTCATCTTGAGTGCGGGTTCTCTTTCTGGAGGACCTGAGATCATATTTTCTATTGAACTGGGCTTGCATGAAGTCAACGAACTGTTTACAGTAATCAGCAATGTCAGGCTCTTCAGCATCCTCGTTGTTCTTCATTTCTGCGTGAACTTGTAGATCCCCCTCCTCACTTTCATGTACAGGGCATTCTATATCATCACTGTCTGAGAAGACATGGCATGCCTCCTCTTGTTCGTAGGTAGGATCTTCATGAGAAGCCTCCACTTGCCCCTCCAAGTATAGAGGATGCGATACCTGATCTTGTTGCTCCTTCTGTCCTCTCTGCAGTATCTGAAAGGGTGGTTTCCTGTATTGAGGATTGAATCCCTTGTTTGGAGCATTCTGGAAATTCTTTGGGGGTGAATTCTTGGCCTCCATCTCAAGCTTGACCAGCTTACTTGAGAGATTCTTGATCATTCTATTCATTTCCTCAATCTTGTCATTGGCCAAATCTCTGTCTTGGCCTGAGGTGGATACTTCCTCCTTTCCCCTTCTTCTGGTATCGTGTTCTTGTTTCCCTTTGGATTTGCCAGTGGAGACAAAGTTTGCTTCTATCTCCAACACGTCTGACTGTGCATCATCCAGAGTGGCTGGCTTTCTCTCTCTCAATGAGAAACCAAATTCAGAATCAAATGCTGCCACAAAAATGACCTTGGCAGCGGTTTGATGAGGCTTCATCTCGGGGGGAGACTCAGGTACAATTTGTTAAATCTTCTGACAAAATCTGATACCCCTTCATTGTGTTTCTTTTTCAAAGTGTTAAATTCGGTAAGGACATTACCATGATCTTTCTTTTCCCCCCACTTTTTGATGAAAGCATCCTCCATTGCCTCCCAAGAGTTGATGGAACGAGCTCCAAGTGTTTTGAACCATTTTCTGGCTTCCCCATCTAAGGATTGCACGAACAGCCTTAGAACTACGTCCAGATGCTCCACATTAAAATTCTCTGTGAAAGAGAAGAAAACTTCGACATGTTTCTGGGCTTCAATCTCATTCTCCCCACTAAATCTGGGCAGAATCTTTAAATAATCCTGCGGCATGTCATTTAGTACTACAAGTAGCTCCAAAGGAGCGTATCTATTTTGCAGGAAGCCAGGGACATTCGCCATTGGGGGAGGTGGAGGTAGTACAAGATTCTGAGCTGTAAGAGGAGGAGGAGAAGGTGGGAGTGAAGTATGGATAATGATGGGGATGCAGTGAACATCGGCTTGAGGGGTCGATGAGAATGTAGGGCTGTGAACAGCAGCTATTTCAGTAACTTCCTTAATCTCCTCACTTTCAGGGGTAGGGTGGAAAGAGTAATGCGGAGTATAGCTAGACTCGGCTTCGTCTTTGATATGGGCGCCTCCCCGAGATGGGCTCTCTGAATAGTAACCAGTATCTCTTATGATTGGGTTAGGGCCTTGTATTTGGGCGATTTGAGAGGAAGAGGATGGAAGATATGGAAAGTTTTCTAGGGAGAATTCAGGAATCTCGGTATGAACGGACTGCCTTTCCCTCCAGCCTCTTCTATGTAGGATTCTTTCTGGGTCAGACACACAGGGTGTCCTTGACTGAGATGTATCCAACCTTAGGTGTGGCTTACGGGGAGCTAGGAATTCAAACAGGTTTAACTGTAAAATTATTGTGGAGTCGACAAAGTGAGGCGTGCACAACTCTCAACTTTTCGTGCTCACCTAACTGAAGAGTGAATGGATTTTGTAGAGGCCCAGGGATCTTAAATTTCTTCAACTTCGTCCCCGGCAACGGCACCAAAAAGATGTTGTAGCTCCTAGAGACAACCTAGAGTTTCCATAGACCAGTGCCTAGGACATCTTATATAGCAGAGAGTCGAGACCATGTAATAAGGATAATCTTAGCAGAACCGGGCTCTCATACTATTTCTTTGCAGATGGGAAAATTAGATTTAAATGGTACCAAATACTTCAGAAGCTCAACGCTGAAGGAACAATAATGAATAGGTAAGATGTTAAGCTCCAAAATAAATGCATAAGACAATTCTAAGACAGTTCGCTGTAAAAAGGGCTGGATTCTCAATACTTCACAGAGAATGATGATTGAAGGACGTCTACTAAATACGTAGAAGAAAGAGGATATTAACTGTTATTAAGACAATATTCAGAAACATATGCTAACATGTGGTGGGCTTAAGCAATTAAGAATCCACACACGATAACAACATTTGTAAATAACACCTCATATCAGCCAATATAGTAGAAATGTTGATGAATCGAAAACAGGACAACATATTACACCTAAGCCATATTTAAATTGCCAAGAAGCCTATGATGTAAGTATCAACAAGGATAAATTTATATCAGAAGCAACAGACTACTCGCATTCCAGAATGTAATACCAGATATATGGATGTAAGCGAAATGAACGACTACACTACAACACGCAAGAGAGAATTACACACTGTAAAGAACCAAAACCAGAATCCTTATCAAAGACAAAAATCCTTTTCATTGAGGCCCTACGGACTCTTTGCATTCATATTAGAACCTTCACAAAAATTGCATACAAGAAGCTCTTACACAGTCAATTCTTCAAAAAATTTGGAACCTTTCTTTCTCATTGGATTTACCTTATATAGGCTCTCTTCCATCTCAGCGAGAAGATATTTTTTGGAAAAATATCTTCTTCGCATAAACAAAATTTGTTAAATGTCATTTTCAAAACAGCAAAATTCATGATGGGGAATCAAGCCTCCCATCATGTATAATCTGGCCCTCGGCCGTTTTTAAAAATAGAAAATTAACAACAGTTTGGTGAAAAAGTAAAATGCAGGAGTGGGGAAAAAAATCCACTCAAAATTTAAAAGAAACTAACTGAGTAAAAGTAAAATAGGCCGAAGGCCGAATCATGAGTTGACAAAGAATCATAGGTGTGGCTGAGTGGAAGCAGTTGCTGATTCCAGTGGGGGCACGTTTGCGGATGAATTGGCATGCTAGCTCATAAACTGCGTGCACCTCTACTGACTGTCCCCAGCTGGCTTGGGCATTGCTGAGAATCCCTCCACCTCGACAAAGGCCTCAGTGAGGGCGTGGAAACCTGCCCCAGTGGGAAGCTTGTGTTTAATCAAGTGGAGGAGTTTGACCTCTTTTCGCAGGGATGAAACAATCGTGTCGGCTTTGAGCTGAGCTGCTTTGCCCATCTGAAGGTTAGTTCAGTCTCTTTCTTCTTGCAAGCGTGTTGTGTATCGGTCTAGAGGCAAGAGTACGGCAGGGGTGGTCGGGTCCTAGCAGGAAGGGAGTCCAAATGTCATAATCTCGCCCCATATCTCGTCAAACCGTCCAACGTTGGCGACCAGCTGTTGGAGAGCCCTTGAAGCTGAGACCCGGGCCATCTCTTTGTTGATAATTTTGCGACACTCAATAGCCTCAGTGAATCAGCTAGGAATGCCGTGCTTCTCCATGTCGTCTGATCCCAGCTGGTTGAGGAACGAAATGTACTCTTTGGCATGTTGGGCCCTGTTAGACAGATCAAGGTCTGCCTCCTGCAGTTTCCTACTGAGGTATGGTACAGCAGACTTATGCTCCCCCATCATCCTTAGGAAGCCCCATTGCTCAGTCACAACCAAGATTATATCAGACCAGATTATGCTCCTAGCCTCAAGAAGGGTGAGATTTCCTTTTGCACGGCTTTTCATATCGGCAATAGTTTTCTGTTGATCTGCCGTCATCTTCTTTTCTTGCTCTATCTCTCTCTACAACCCTTCGACTATTCTGGTGTTCTCGGCCAAAGATTTTTCCAGGTTCGTGATCCTCTGCCTTGATGTAGACGCTTGCTTTTCCAATATCTCAATCTCAGCTCTTGCTGCGGACAATTGGTCAGACAACGAGCTAGTTCCACTTGACACCACAGTTGGCTGGCAGCTGTGAGAGTCCCATCTAGATTGTAGCTCTGTTGCTTTATCCTGTAACATGTTGATTGTTTCGGCCATCTTCTCCCTTTCCTCCCTTTCTTTTGATAGCTTGGCGGACAGTTCTGCTTTTTCTTGCTCCACCTGTACCAGTTCAGCCGTCTGGACATGGTGGGCGGCTGGTATACGGGCCTGAATTTTTGTCGATGCAACTTCCTTCTGCAGCTGTTCAATCAAAACCGCTTGCTGGTTTGTTTCCCCTGTATCTTTCCCTTTGATCAGGTCTTGGTAGTAACGCACCTAATTTGCTCTGGCGCGGCAGCTTACTTGTTCGGCTGGTAGGGTAGCCCTCAACTGGTCATGTTTCTGCTCTAATTTCTTCAGCACGAGGGTGACCTGCATCAATTTATCTTTCATCATATCGCATACCGTCTGGAACAGGTCGCACATGTCGTTGGCTGGTACCTTCTTCATGTCGATGGAAAACTCGAGCACCCAATAGCTAGGGACATCAGAATTAGGATCCAGGATGGCTTCTGCCATAGACATTACCAGGCTTTCGGTGTCCGCGTTGATGGAGGCAGAGAGTCTGGTATGATACTTCTCAACATATCCCCCCAGCTTAGCTTTGTACTTGTCGCGGATCGCTCTATTCACCTGATCCCTTTCGATTGCCCTGGGTGAGGTATGCTCTATGATAGCTTGCGTGACCTCTATGAAATCAGAAGAAGTGGTGTTGTCTCTTAGCACCATTATCTCGGCCTTGCCTTTTTCCAACTTCCCGTACACCGTGAAGGGTTCCAGCAGTTGCTCCGCTCCTATGACTTCTGCCTCGCTGGAGGCTGTTATTTGTCTTTTGGGAGGGGGTGCTGCCCCTGAGGTACCTGCTTCTTCTCCTCCTTCTCTTCCTGTGCCTCTCTTGACATTCTCTTCCTCCCCTGTAGCAGATGAATCCATCTCCATCTGCGAAAACAAGGGCCAAGTTTCAAGATTAGCCCTCCATTCCATAAATGGCCTCGGCTCATGCATGTAGGGTGCAGACCTGTTCCTTTTTCTTTTGTTCGAGATAATTTCTCGAGGGTCATAAGCCCAGATTTTTCCCAGCCTTAAGTCCAGACCTTGCAGCATTTTCTCAACAATCGGAAGGGCATGTCTCGAGTTTACCACAAAGGGGCCGATTTCGATGGGAAGCCTTAGGATGTATCCCTTCTTGGTGGGAACAAAATGGAGCTGTTCAGCCTTGAGGGCCTGCCGGATGTATTCGAGTGCATAAACTCGTCTGACAGGAAACACTGGCAGTCGGTAGGGGGCAACTTCGGCTCCATAGACCCGAATTTCGGTGTAGGCCTCGAATAGAAACCAATCTCCGGTACTCTGGAACTTCCCGGTTTGCAGCCAGCTTTTCATTTCTAGAAAGGCCCTAGGGGAAGGCGAGTCATGAATAATGGTATAGGCAATATACATGAAACTATTCACAAAACTGGAGTAACCCTCCCCCTTAGGTAATTGACGCACAGAGAAATTCCAGTCAAAGACTGGTCTGGGTTGGGAATTCTCAAGGTAAAATCTGTTTATCCCCAAACCCTCAAACTTATCGGCGTGCTAGTACAAGAAGAGATAAAAAACCATTGAACAGAAACGGAACTGACGGGTTTGTGGAAGCTCCTGGAATTGGGTTTGAATGGCTGTGGAGAGGAAACCATGAATATCTAATACCACCCCTTTTTGGGACATGAGCCATAAGAAATGGACGCACACCGTGGAAATGTCTTCCGGAATCCCTACCCCTAAAAGGCCAGCGATTAGAGAGAGAATGGGCCGAACCTCTTCAACGAACAGACTTAATGGGAACGGCTCTATGGCTGGAAGGGAAGTAGCCTGGTTGACGGTTATAGAGGAGATATAAGCTCACCGGGCCTCCCATGGCTGTTTGATGAACTGGGTTGCCAAGGCCGCGTCCTTGAAACTAACATATGTGGTGCTGGTAGGGATGCGGAGGGCTTGTTTGATAACATCAGGAGAAAGGGAAAAAACCCTGTTCCCCTGAGGAGAAGTGAAATTCTTAGATGTTCGTTTAAGAAAACATCTGCAGGCAGTGATGAAATGGGCCACCAGAATGCTTGCGGGGTAATTTGATGGTATAGGCCCGACACGGTCAGTTGGCAATCTTGTGGTTGTGTCGCCTGGCGGCGAAAAGCAAGGGTTTGATGCTGCAGATGTCAAAAGGGTATTTGGGGTCGCAGATACCAGCCTCCAAGTCAAAGAGAGGGTCGAAACCGGGGGGATTCCTAGATTCACGGACTTGGGGGGTTTCTGGTTCATTCTTTTTTGGCGTTCCCCTTCCCATGGCTGACATTCAAGAATTTGAAAAAGCGAAAGGAAAACAGAGGGAGAATGAATAACGGAATACCTAAATGGAAGGTAAATCTGCTCGGGAAAGTGACGCAGGGAACTCTGACAATGATTGGGGTAGACCAGACGCTCCTTGCTACTTGGTATATGCCGTAGACGGGAACTTGCGACCTTTTACTGGAGTGAAATACGGAGGGAATGTGGTCTCTGGACTAGGTAATTCGAGATAAAAAGACGAATGGATGGAACAAATGAAGGAAAGTGTCCCTAGAGTTCTTCACGGCAGTGCGATCCTGTGACCCTTGTAGGAGTTGGGTGAGCGGAGTGCGGGTGGGTGCCATAATTAGGGTTTAAAGTGAGATACGGATGTCCAGTGTGGTGACTAATAAGGACTTTTATACCTTTTGACCAAGTATAATTTTCGTATAACTCTGAACGTATGAATGTTATGCGGATTAAGTATGTTCTCCTTCAAAGTGAGGGGGGTCACCTTGGTTCCGCCATGTCACACACACGCGGCATGTCTTTCCTGCGCCTGTTGGGCCCACGGATGCCGCACGCTACGTTGTCACAATTCCGCGGGGGTATGGATCTCCTCCTTCCCTCGCTGCTCGACCCCCTCGGAATTTCCCTCGTGCGTCCTCACGTGGCGGCAACTTCTTTTATTACATAGGTTCTACGTTTATTGCAGTGTTCCATTGCCTTTTATATCTCCCGTTAGCCTTTTGGCTTTACACTTCATCCTTTTTGTGTTAATTCCCCATCGGCTTTAACGCACGTGGCCTTTATTACCTTGTCTCCTTTCGACCCACTTTTGAAATATTTCGCCCTTTGATATAAAGTTTAATACATGGCTTGTCAACCCTTTAATACACCCATGACTAATGTTAAAGATTGAACAACACTGTCATCAACTCTGCTGCCCTACCAACAAATTGAATGGTTTGGGGTTCCACTCTCTTCCTCCTGGGTTTCTTGAGACAAAGTTCCTTAATAATATTGGTACAAATGGGGATCTCTTTAATGGCTTGAAGAAAAGGTATCTAAATGAAAATATTTTGAAGCTCAGATGCCAAACTAGTCTCAGAAATAGGCTCACTTCTTTCCATTACTAGGCTCTCTGGGAAGGGAGGCTGGTTGGAAGAATATAGCAAGAATTCAGAGGGTAAGGGTTGCTTAGTGACAGCTTTCGAAGAATGGTTAAGAGTTTCCTCTTCTCCTTTCTCTTCAAAAATCACTATAGGTTGCTTCTAATTTTCTGATGTTACAGTCCTTCCTAATCTTAATTGAATATCATGAACCCCAACTGGAATAGACGGGTACTCGAATGGTAAAGGTGTGTTTGTTACATAGATCATTTGCACTACTTTATTATTGTTAGGATTGGGCATAGACTGAGCAGGAAACTGAGGAGGTCAAAAGGGTGGAGGTAAAGGCAACAGTGGAGTAGACTGACTCGGAAGTTGAGGCATTGAATAAGGTGTATGCGTAGATGGATATGACTGCATAGGTGGTTGGTAGGAATATGGAGAATGAGTTGGCCCTCTCCAACCTTGTTGCCATGGTTGAGAAGGTTGCCCATGCTAATATTGATTCCCATACAGCCACTACTGATTAATGTTAGGATAAGAATATGCATGTGAATTATAACCAAAATAGTGTGGAGAAAATTCAGGAGCCATACCTGTACCTACCTGAGGCCAATTCCTTCTTTCTCCCATAGCATACAAGTATTGAGATTCAGGCTGCCCCCCTGTAAATACAGCTTTAAGTCCTGGTATAGAGGGACATTTTTTGTGACATGGTCTTCTGTACAAATAGCACACTTATTAGTTTCTTTCAAATTAAGAGGACACTCTTTAGGAGGATGCTTGTCTCTACATTTAGGACAGAAAATACATAATGACTCTTGTTCCTTCATGAGTTTTTGCTGAAATTTTAAAGATTCTAACTGTTTGGTAACAATATTCATTATTTCAATTTTCATGTTTTCCATTTTACATTCTAGTTCAATAATCATAGCATCAATAGATTCAGTTTTTCTATTTATATTTCGAGTTCCTCTACCAAATCTATACTGATTTCTTGAAAATTTCCTGCATAGTTCACAAAATTGTTCAAAAGTTTGCTAAGAAATATCACATTGTCTTAACAGATTTAAATTATTTCTAGCATTATCATTAAGTCCTCTTAAGAACAAGGTTCTAATAGTATTGGGATCAAACTTAAGTTTCGACCTTTGTAAAATATACAGAAATATTTCTAGGTAATCTTCAAGTGTTTCATCATCATCTTGTATGATTGTAAAAATTTCATCCTACATGTCCCGAGTTTTGAAATATTCTTGATATTTAGACAAAAACACTCTCTTCATCTGATCCCAAGAGGTTATAGTGTTTCCTCCTAACCCCATAAACCAGCATAGAGATGAGTCCTTGAGAGTAATAGGAAATAATCTTAACTTCTGAGCATCAGTTGAATAGTCATAACCTCTACACAGAATATCAAACTCGAATAGAAAAGAGTCAGGATCTTCATGAACTTTACCATGGAAATGAGGGAGAGTTGATGGTGGAATATTCTTCATTTGCGACACAGTATCAGGATCCACAATTGGAAACACAAAAGTGGATTTTTCTCCACTTACCTGGTTTTCACCAATCCCTTACAAATGATCTTCATGGTCCACCATTGTTTCCCTTTTACTTGTACCGCTCTCAACAGGCTAATCCATACCTGAGCTATTGTCACCAGAATCCAGGTGGATTGTTCCTGCTTGATGGGTTTGAATTGGATTGGGCTTCCTGCTTACAGAAGGAGACCCAATATGAGAATTGTTTTCAGAATTATTTTGGCCCTTAGTGGGCTTTGAACCCTTACCTTTTCTAGGCATTCATTTCAAAAAATAAAGAAAAATAACAAACAACTTCTAGTAAAAAATGCTGTCAGAAATCAATTAACACCAGTAAAATTCCTTCAAAGAAGCTTTTCCAAACAATACTGCAAAAATAAAGGAAAAATTACCTCTATTGTATAATCAGAAAATTCTTACCAAATCAAATCACCTCCCCGACAACGGCGCCAAAATGTTGGGTGCAGGAATTACACTTAAGCAAACTCCTCAACACTTAATTTGTCAACCCGGAGGATTCGTAAACTTAGAGATGAAGCACAAACAATTCCAGAGATGGTATGAATCTTCCTAATATAAATCCCTACTTTCTTTAAAGGAAATATTGCAGAATCAAATTAAAAAGAGAAAAAGGCAACTTGAACCATCAAAATAATCTAAGACTGGAACAAGGAAGAATGCATTTGCAAGAGGGAATTGAAGATAAAAGGAAATCACTCTAGCTAATTATTGTTTAACTACTAAGTGTGTGTTTTTCTTTAGTAGAGACACTTAGTGGTCTCATCAGAGGGGCCCTTAAACCTACTCCTTTAGAGATTTCCTTCTTGCACTAATATGTCCTGCACTTTCACAATATGCTTGCACTAGTGCAGGAACTGAGATTTATGAAGAAGGTATAAATGGTGTCTTTACTAAAGGATTTTTACTTCATGCAAGGGCTTGAACTTTTCCAGGTTCAAAGCACTCAGATCCTGTGGCAAGAAACTAGTTCTTGCACCGGATCAGAGCTTCCTATACTTAGCATTTAATTCTTAAAATGAGTGCTTAATTATTGCAAGTGCTATTATACTGTTAAATCAAATTTCACATATAAAAAGTGAATGTTTATGATCTTAAAAAAGTGTAGGAATAAAGAAACAATCAATATACATTTATCCTGTCATAAGCATTTAATGAAAGAAAGAAGATTGCGGGAAGTAGACTAAGAAGGCTTGCTGCATCACACCAACGTGCACTGGTGCAGGTTCATTTCTCCTTCTTGGACCAGGCGGGGAAAACCAATCAAACAGAATTTCAGAAAAGGGGATATCACACCAACATGCACTGGTGCAGGGTTATTTCTCCTACTTGGACCAGGCAGAGGAAAACCAATCTGAAATCAAGTATAGGAAAATAAATTGCAGGAAAAGGAAATTTATCTACTTCACACAACGGATCTGCTTTCACTCAGACAGGAATGCGTGTGCTTAAAATTAAATCACACTTGACAATATAAACACAAATTATAGGAAAATGGGAAATTGGGTAAATGTGCTGGGTTAGTGGGGCCCTAGCCAACCAGCGTGTTTCCCTTTTAAATAAAAACACTGTTCAGTACCTCAATCAATTCATCAGCTCAAATACAGAAACAAAATTTGTGAAACATGAGCCAGAGCTCCCTTTTATTAATTCACTGAGGCAAGTACATACATTAATACATCGTCTAGCCCAGATTCGGGCAATAAAAAAAATACAGCAACTTGTTACCGCCTCTCTAGCTATGTCTCTGTTCTCTTCTGCTATCAAAACTTCGCCCTTAGTCCTATTTACATTCTACATTATATATATCTTTGGCCAAAGGCCAAAATAGATCATTCAACCGATTCATAACCAAACGCAGAATTTACTTTTCGGCCTTCAAAATTAGACAGTTAGCAAAACTGGTTGTAGCCAATCTCCAGCTTTCGTCCTTCACAGATTCGGTCTCGGCTGCCTTTGGGTCGATCTTGTTGTTTTGGCTGAAGCTGCTCAAAATGAGGCGGTGATCAAGGAGGTTCGGATCTGCTGCAAGGATTTGATGTGCTGGCAACGGTGCAAGATTCGATCATGCACTAGGATTAGCGGTCACGGTAAGTACTCTAACTACCAAATAAACGTTGGAGATATCGATAAGTTACAAAGAGTGATTAAAAGTAATAAATCATGTAATAAATGATTAATTAATGCTAAGTTGAATTAAAAGTATGAAAAATAAAGTTTATACGAAATATGTCACCATGCTTGGACTAGTGCAAGATGAGGGTGCATAAAAGAGGTAAAACAAAGGTAAATGGTTATGATTTAGGAAGGGGAAAATGGAAAAAATAGAGAAAATTAGGGGGCTAACAGAAATAAGGTTAGAATTAGATAGATTCCTGCTTTAAAAGAAAAATGGATTAGGGTTTGCAAGCTCAAATGCACCCATGCAAATAAAGTAAAAATGGTAGAATAAAAGATGGGTAGGTAGAAAGAAGTTACACAATGCATATATAAACATCATCTGGAAAAATTACTAATTTCCCTCCCCACAATGTGTTCCAGTACTAAAATCCTTCAGTTATAAAGGCTCAGAGCATTTATTTGACTTTTTTTGGGACCAGACCCAAGGCTTAGTGACTTATTGGCAGTAAGTATTGGATTCCCTTCATTAAAAGCCTTTTCCCTTCATAAAAACCCTTTTCCTCAACATCACCACTTTTCCTAAAATAAAATCCCTTCTCCTAGGTTAAAACACCTTTTTTGCTTGGAAAAGTAAAAACCCCTTTAATTAATTCTCATTCCATTCAAAAAACCCACAAACATACTTTATCCTAAGTATAAATGTTAAATGATTATGTTGGGCATCACAATGAAGAAAACCCTCTTAAAAAATTATAATTTACACTTTACTTAGTGTATTTGTGTATTTCCGCTCATATTCATTTCATATTAACATTAATATATTTATTAACTCCTTATAACCCTTCCATCCCGTATCATAAACACATTATATGTTTATCCTATGGTTTATTTAAACCCACGTGACAATTACCCCACTCCCCATAGGTTTAAACCTTATGTTTTACATTAAAATCTTCCCTAACGTTTAAACTACACATGGATATACTCTATTTGTTGTGTAAAACGTTAAAATCCACCTATTCCGCCTATCCCTTTACATATTAAGACTTTACGTTAAAACTTGGTTTTAACGTTTAAATCTGAACCCGCCGCATAAAAAAAAACCCGGGCCCCACACCCATCTACCCCTCAGTTCCATTGCTTAATCTTGACCGTTCGCACTCCCTCCGCCTGATCCAACAGCCCAGAATCCATATCGCAATTTCAATGGCGCAGTCGTTAACCAAATTTGGATTTCCGATATGAGAGGATTTTACCTTCCCTCTCTCCTCCATGCGTCCATTTTATATTGGATCGCATTTGTTTAAGAAAAACTGTAAACTGACCTTCGATGATGTGATAACCACTCAGCGGTAAATAACTTCCTCGCACCAAACCGCTTCCATTTGAATTGAAAGATATTAAATGCGAATACTGTTCAAAACCCAAATTCTTTACAAAAAGAGAATATTTACGAGTTTAAATCCAAGATTATACCTAGTGCTTTCCAATAAAAACCTCTGTCATACCAAAATACCTTTTATAAACAGTCTAATCTTACAAAAGTGTATTAAAAACCTAAAAAACATAGTTTTCAATATCAATAAAGTTAAATTGTCAAAATAAAACCCATAAATGGCCTCTAAAAGCACAATTGTCATCAATCCACTACAACCTCCTATTATAGATGTTGAACATACCCCTTTAGCTGATGTAGAATATAAAATCATTGATCCAGTAACTGAATTCAATCTTCTTGAGCTCCACTACTCGAGCCAAGAAAATTCTTTGGATTAGGTAGATGAAGTGAAAATTTGGAAGTCTAATTTGCCCAAATATGTAGTTTCACATACCCATTAGTGCCCTGAAGTCATCATATTATGTCAAGCTCACTATTCCCGAGATCAAAGAACAATTATCAATGCTGAGAAAGAAGTTTTATTTACTATCACTGTTGAATCCATAAACCAAATGCTTCATTTACAACTAGCCAAATGCAGTCCCTTTGTCTATAGAGGCTCTTACAAAGTTTTATCTGGATTTAGACTTTCCTAAAAGATTTCAAATCTTTCAAACATTCATGCCCTCATATGTTGAAATCCCCAAGCTAAATCCTCCATTTTCATCCTCCAAATTCCCATAAGGATCAAGAAACATTATCTCAATGTTGTCTTTTATATTTGGTTACTTCACTCATGAACATACTGATGAATCTATACTTGGTTTTTTGTCCATATTTGTGCCTGGTCAGCCCCCTGCAGTCATTTATAACTTTTCTGAGTATATAGCTAATAGTATCCATGAAAAACTTGTAAAACTTCCTACTGAAGGTTTATTTAGGTATACCTCTTTCCTCTTTCATATGTTCCTCTACTTCCAATCAGATAAATTCCCAATAGCCCTTCAAAAGATGGATGTAGAGGGTAATGAACAGTTTATCATTTTTTGGACTTCCTTGATCAGAAAGGAGTCAACTGAGTTAACTTATGCATACTTCACAGACTGTTTCATTCACCCATTGGTAAATATGCTTACAAAAAGTGTGCAACCTAGGATAAGTGATGAGATTAAGAAGGTTTTGCAGTTATCGGAGCAGAGCAGAACATGTGATTGGTATTTATACCAAAACCACACTGAGGTTAGAGTTTATGGGTCAAACCTCTTACCCTATAAATTACCAAAGTTTCTACCAATGAGGTTGTTTTCCCTAGAATATATAAGACGGATTCTAAAATCATATTCTGTAAACTTTTTTCTGCTAAAAAGAGAACACATTTCAAATTTAAAAACCAAGTGGGTCCTTTCATATGCAACAATAGGGAAGCAGGTGCAGAGGCAAAAAAACAGTTGCTAGAGTATAAGTTTGATGAAAGTTTACTATGGAACTATGATCCTTATTGAATAATCAGTAAGATGAGGGTGAAATGTAAATTTACCCCGTATGTTCATGACAAGAAGGCTGAAACTGAAAAGTTTTTAAACCAAACTGAATGGTTGGAAAATACATTGATGGAATCAGTCAAGAAAGGTGATACTAGTCACACTTTGCAGACTCCAATTCAAGAGGACATAACCATAAAAATAAATGAAGAAGAAGACTCATATACTGCTGAAACAATCACAGAAACCATATTTAAGCTCAGGTACACTACGAAACCAAATATTAATCCAACAAACAAAGAAAAAGAAATAGTGGAAATTTTAGATGAAGAGAATCAAGAGAAAGACACTGTGACTCACACAGTAATTGAAAATGAGCAGCAGCCTGCTACTTCTAACACACAGATGATTTAGAAACAAAAAAGTGGGGAAGTGTCTTCATCACAACAGGTAGAAGATAAAGACATGGATATTAAAGAAAAGTATAAACAGATCAAGGCAAAAAATGAGGAGATCAAGAATGAAATCTATTCACAATACTTGAAGCAGACTCCAGGAATTCAAAATAGGCTTCTTTCATACTTTGATTATACAAATAAAAAAAATTTGATGTCAGTAATTCAACCTACAGTACCAACACCTAAAAAAGCAGCATATTTTAAGAAGGTTGACTTTGAGCTACCATTCCACGACATTCATCCCTTGGACCAGATTGAATTCCACAAGAAAAGCTCAGAAATGCTATATTCTACCATGACCGCAAATGCAATGAGTGTTCAAAAGCTTCAGAATACTTTAACAAACATGAAAGATCAGCTTAAGGTTGAAAAATCTTCTTCATATGATAAAGACACCAGAATCAAGTTTTTAGAAGAATTGGTGATAGAAGTGGGGTATGACCCTTCTAATGTAATAGTTGCAAAAGAGCTAGTAAAGAAGAAAAATGTTGATATTGCATCACTCAAAAAGCAACCGAAATTACCCCCAACAGAGCATCCATAAGCTAAGGAAATTGTACAGGAATCAAACCAAAGGATGAGATGATGAGTCTCATATTATAAATGACAACACAAATCAAGGAGATGGAAATTGAGATGGACAAGCTTTTCCAAGAAAAACAAACTGTAAAGACACAAAATGTCTCTCCCACTGTTATTCCTATGGTGAAAACAACAATGCCTTCAACTCTAGTAGAAGAGTTAGCTCCTAAGGTCCCATTGGCCACAATTGTGACAATTACCTCTTCTACTACTTCTGCCACTGAATCTTCTACTTTAGCAGTTCAACAGTTATATGAGGCCAGCAAACTCATTAAATCCATGGAAGACATGACAATAAAAATTACTGAGATAAACAGATTGAAAGAGAAAATCAAGAACCTTGAAGATGCCAAGAAATTATCACAAATAAATGCTAAAACAGAGGAACAAAAGGCTAAAGGTTAAGTGAACAGTTAAAAAAGGTAGAAACAGAGTTGACCTTAAAAGAGCACACGACATACATCAAAAATAAATTATGGTCCAAAATCATTGAATCAATCAATGATGCTTGGCCATCAATTCAAGTTATTTATGAACAGAAGAACTTACTCGAAGTAGCTACAGAAGAAATACAGAAGACTAAAGATGAATTGGGCACCAAGCCTGAAGAAGCATTTGAAATCATCAAGTGTCTCAATACTAAAAACAAGCAAGAATTGGATGAAATAGGAATAACTGATAGGACAGAAAAAATTCTTCAGGTAAGAAAAGTACTTTCAAAAAAAAACTTGATGAATCAGTTGGAAGAAAAATATCAAAATATGGACATGGCCATAACTAGATTCATGGTTAATTTTGACACTTTAAGACAAAAAGGTCTTCCAAATATTCTTGTTATCAATGATAAAATGATGAAACAAGAAGACTACAATAAAAAGATAAGGGAATTTTCCAGATATCAGGTGAATAAATTGGATTAGCAAGGGATTCCAATAGGTAAAGTGTTGCATAAAATCATTGAAAACTTGTTTTATTTACAACATGAGATAAAACACCTCTTTGTGGTTAAGCCAGCTTTTGTAAGGCACACTGAAGCAGATGAGAATTTCAGGAAACTCACAAAGATTAAATTACCAGAGGCAGAGTTTTGGCAGAAGCTCACAGATTTTTTGTAAAAGACATTTGCAGTGAAAAAGGATTAAAACAGAGTGTTATTTTTTTACACAGTAAAAACATATTTTTTGGCAGTAAAGCAGTCAAAAGCAGCATGGTTAAAGTGTATCAAGATAAAGAGTATTAGTTGTTGAAGAGTATCAGGTGAAATATAAAGTTAAAAAAAAATAGATTGAAGATCAATTGCCAGCGTGAGGGACACCTCTACTAGCCAGTTGCACCCAAATCCAAACAACATTACTATTAAATTTGAATAAATAGGATAGCTTGCAATTTGTTAGGCGGCTGTCACTATCTTTTTGTAAAAGATGTTTTATTTTCCAAAGAAAATTCCTATGATTGTCCTAGGATATTTTGTACTACTTTTTGTATAAATACTTCATCATTTGAAGTATTAGTGTGGAATTAATTGCTGAAGATTTCTATAGCCGGAACATTCTGAACCTAAGGGTTTTTGGAATCAAGCTCAAGTCGGAAGACTGGACTTCAAGGAATAAAGCATCATATTACTGGATTCATGTGTTGAGCCACTGAAGTGAAGTATTTTCTACTATTATCCATCAATTTTATTTGTTTTTCATCCATTCATAAATGTGTTCTAAATTTTAAAGTGAAATCAGTAATTGTTATATCAGAATTTGTTAGAAACACTCTGTTATTGACTGGTTTTCATTTAAATGTTTTCTGTTGATATCTAGACTAGGGAACCCTTAATTTCTCCCTAATTTCGATTGACTTCTATTTATTCATTCCTTATCCGGATCAAAGAATTATTAATTGCTCTTTATCCTGATTAAAGCCACTTCAACAATCAACCTTTGAAGATCTTTAGTGACTCTGCTATTTTGCCCTGTGAAAATTTGACTTTAGACCTTGATCCTAATCTTTCTACTTGACACGTTGACTCCATCTTCCCAATGGATTACATATTCACAGCTATCCATCTCATTAAGTGATTTTCCTACCAAAACAAATCAAAACCCCAAAACCAATTTTTTCTATATAACTAGCCTAAAATCAGATATAAAAACAAAGTTAAATATGATAGAGAGAGCCCTCTTTGATCCTTAGGAAGGCTAGATCCTAAATCTTAAAAGTAAGTGATCTGAATGGATGATATTTGTTACGCTATCCAAAGTATCCAAATTGATATAATAAAGTGTGCAAAAGGTTCTCCTTAAATTGCAGGTTAAACAATTAAATCCGGATTTGTTTATGAGGTTTCTGTGCAAGGATTGATTAAGTAATTTAATTGTTTAACATTGTACAACATAAATGAACAGAAAATAAACTTCACAAGCACATTACACAGCAAATTGTTGACGCAATTCACCCCTCTTGGGCTACATCTACCGGTCCAAGACTCCCCATTGGCATGTCCTTGTTGTATTAATTTTCTCAAAATGCATGTACAAGTGAAAATAAGCCTCAATAGGCAAAACTATCTATAAAATCAGCTTCATAAGGTATGAAATAGCCAGATATGGATTTTTATTTACATAAAACAGATAAAGAGAGCCCAATACACTGCCTTCTCCATGATGGACCTGATGGCTCCTTAATATTCCTCAAAGAAAAAACTATTGTAAAACACCTTTGTTTGACTTGAAACCTATTCAAAACTGCTCAGAAGCTCGAAAAAACCCAAAATTGCCTATTTTTGCACTCAATTTGGTTCAATAATGAGGAATTTATGGCTTCTCCAAGAAAACTGCCCAATGTCCCCCCAAAACCCCACTAAATGTGGAGAAACTGCTAGTTAGCAGCGCAAAAATGGAAAATCTTTGAAAAAGGTGGACCTGCTCCAAATCTGGCGGAGGCATTAAATGTTAAGGTTATCCAATGTCAAGTGCATGTGACCGGTACCAACAAAACCACCAGCATCTCCGTTTAATGACCGTGGCATTTATGTTGCAGTTGCGTGTTCACATGCGGGATGCCTGCTAGCTGTAACTGTCGGTAGTGTGGTTTGTTGGAGGTATTTCCCAAACGTGAGCTTTGGTCACGTGGAGACGGGGCTAGCCCCTTAACTTTTTCCGCTGATTCAAAAGTGTTTCGCTAGGGTTCCACGGGGTGTGGTCATGTGACGATGGGGCTTAGCCCTGAGGGCTAGCCCAACTCCTTTTCCGCTCGTTCCAAATGACACGAAAACCCATTCAACTTGCCCAAATCATTCATGAAACTGCCACAGGCGGGCCGGTCGGGTCACTCTACCCGAAGTGTCGGGTCGGGGGTTCAAACCCCATAAACCAAAAATTTTGCTTCCTTTCAACAACCACGGCCTGGGGCCACATGGCAGCCTCCGGGCAGGCCACATGGCACCCACTGATAGGCCTTCCAAAAACATAAAAAAATTAACTTTTGCCTTATATTTTTTTTTATAAAAAAAGACAGTCAACTTAAGTCAAAAGTCTTGTTTTGGAGTTTACTGGACGATTTCAAACCTCAATAACTTTTGCATACGACCTCGATTTTGAGAACCATTCATAGCACCAGAATAGCAGCGATGAGACCTTTCCATTTGTTCAGGTTGCAACCTCTTCTGAGCATTTTCATTTTTGAGCAAATTTCTTAACTTGGACATGATCTCCTAATCAGTAGGTTTGTGGTTACCTCTAATATTCTTTAAACTATAAAATTAAAATCTCCCAACTTTAGGAATTATTAGAGTGATAACATACTAGCGACTCCACTGGGGAACTACCTAATCCTCAGTTTTAAAATAGATGTTAAAGGAAAGATTTTTATTATCTTTTCACCTTAAGACTATTTTAATAAGTTGTGAGTATATTTTCATTAAAAAATGTAATTCTAGCTTCCAGAAGAGTCCATTATACCAGGTCAAATCCAGATCCACAACTTGTTGTCATAGTAGATAATCTTGATAGAATTCGAAAAAGAATAAAAAAGTAGAGGATATAGGTAATAAATTTTCCTTAGTCATAGAAAATTCCCTTCCAAAACAATTATCAAGTATACAAGACATAGAATTTGATTTAAGCTTTGAACATTATTTATTTAGAAAAAATCAGAAAGTGACTTAAATAGTACTGTTATAGATCCTGATTTTATTTCATTTCTTGAAACTGAGCAGGAAACTGTTTCAGTAGATTCTGAATCAAATATTTTTAAGGTTTATGATAAACTTGATGCAATAAATGCTACTATACTTAAGGAAATAGATGAAGCTATTTTTCAACATTCAGTTGAATTAAGTGCTTTATCAGCTTATAACCCTAAGCCCTCTACCACTCATTTAGATACCAGCCTTGTAGAATCTCAAGGTTCATCTCTATTTACCGCCACTTCATCCATTATTTCCACCACACTTCATTCCATAGATCCATTTATTCCTAAGCAACCATTTCAACCTAAAGTATTATTTCCATCCTCCACCACTTCTACTCCATCCACATTTTTTCTTCTGAATTTTCCACTACATCATTCTCATTACCACGTACGTCTTCATATATCCAAACTTCATCTTCTAGCATCTCAACCACATTTTCCAGTACATCTTATTATATTCCAATCTCATCTGTAAGTTCTTTAACTACATCAACAAGTACTTCTAGTTCTGCCCCAAGTACTCCTAATTTACCTCCTAGCCAAGCTAGAATTCAAGCCATGGCTACTAGATATGCTCCCTTGGTCTTCCAACACAGTTACATGATATGCCCCAAGATTATTAAAGAAAAATACCTCAATTTGATGCAACCACTCATTACATTGCCCAACATCATTTTAATAAAATGACAGACTATTTTGAACTTCATGAAATAGATGAGTCTGATGTCCAAATGAGAATTTTTGCTCAAACATTAATTGGTGAGGTAAAAAAATGGTTTAAAGGTTTAAATGCTGGTAGTATTGTTGATTTAGCAGTTTTTCATAGATTATTTCTTAATAGATGGAAAAAGAAGAAAAATCCACTAGAAATCTTATTTGAATTTGAAAGCATAAAAAGAGCACCAAATGAAACAGTCCAAGATTATTGTACTAGATACAACAGCATTTATAATTAAATTCCTGCTAATCTTAAGCGTCCTCCAGATTTTTTTCTTCTCAAATTCCCTGATGGATTTGATACAAACATAGCCTATCAATTAAGAGAGAGGAATCCTGAAAATTTAGAGCAGATGCAAAGTAATGTTGTTAGTATAGAGGCAAATTTGTTAGCAAAGAAAGCTAGATTAAGGAATGAAAGAAGAGTAACAATAAAAGAAGAGGCATCTAGTTCAAATTTAAAAATAGATCAATTAGAAAAAACATTACAGAGAATGACGGATAGATTATATAATATGGAAAGGAAGCCACAATGGGATAACCAACAACCAATTAGAAATCCAAATTTCAGGAAAAACACCAACACTGGAAAATCTAGAGAATCAGTACCTCACCAAACAATAAGACCACCTTTCCAAGAGAACTATGCTGAAATTTCTCATCAAAATGAAGATGATGAAGACACCATAAATCTAATGGGTATTAATGATGATAACACCATCTTTCTTACACAAGAATACCATGAGTTATATGATTTACAACAACTGCAATTAGATTCTGGTGAATCATTTGATTACAAGCAAGGTTATGAGTTTGCTATCAATGAAGTACATAAGCAATATAACCTTAGGAGCAAGAAAAAAATAGAGCCTTCTAAAAAGAAAACTATTCAAACACAAACAAAGAAGACAGTAGAAGCTCCCACCACTAAAGTTCTGCAAATTCTCCCTAGGGAAAACAAGCAAAACTCTAGTTCATCTCAAAAAGATTCAAATCCTAAAATTTCACCTAGTCCCAAAATTGTTGACATCACAGATGATGTTGTCCAAACATCAATACATTCACAAAAATATGCTACTGTAAAGACAATTAATTCTTCTAAGAAATTAATTTTAGACTCCAAAACACCTACTGTTGATTCAAAATCAGCTGATCCAAAAGCTGTCACTGCTAAAACAGCTTCTGAAAATACAAAATCTGCAAAAACATCTATCTTCTCAAACTATTCCTAAAAAGAAAACCAAAAATATTAAGAGAGTAGAAACACAAACAGAAAATGAGAAAACAACTGCAGGAAAAGAATATAAACCTACTCAAACTACAGTTACTGAAGAAGAGATAATTCAACTAGGAAAATCACAAGCTCCATTTAATATCCAAGTTGAAATTGCCAAATTAAAAATACTAATTCCTTTGACAAAATTGGTAAAACATGATTTATATAAAACACCTATCACTGAAACTTTAAACATGAATGATGGAGAAGATTCAGTAAATCTAAGTGATGATCAACCAGAGTTAATTTTTTGGTCCTAATGTTAATGGAAAACACCAAGATGGAGTAGTTCCGCCGTTTTACATTAGCTTAACTATTCATTATCAAATATTACATAATGCAATGCTAGATTCAAGGGCTTCACACAATTTAATGCCAAAATCAATAATGGAAACCTTGAATTTAGATATCATAAGGCCTTACAAAGATCTCTTTTCATTTGATTCCAACAAAATGAAATGTTTAGGTTTGATTAAAGATTTATGTGTCACATCAGTTCAATATCCTGGTAAAAGCATAGTCATGGAAATTGTAGTAGCTGGCATCCCTTCGAAGTATGGAATGCTCTTATCTCGCTCATGGGAAGCTAAATTACAGGGATATCTACAACTTGATATGTCATATGCAACAATATCGGTTTTTTTCCAACCAAAGAAACTTTATAGAGAAAAATTGATGAAATATATGGTGAGTAGTGTATAAAGACCAATAAAATATCCAATTTACTCTACAGCTGCTGACATGGACTCATTCATTTTATGTAACTCTGAAACTGATATTGAAATCAAAACTAAACCAAAAGAGAAAAACAAAGCACCAGATGGTGAAAACATCTTTCATGAATCATTATGGCACCTAGATTTTGATGGATCAATCAATAAATTAGGAGTAGGAGCAGGAGTTTGGATACATAATATGGAAAAAAATCATGCAGAAGGTCATGCTTTCAAACTAAATTTTAAATGTACCAACAACATGGCTGAATATGAAGCTCTTATTTTAGGACTACAGATTGTTAGGAATTTAGGAGGTAAAAGAGTGTCAATTATGGGAGACTCAAAGTTAATTGTGAAACAAATAACTGGAGAATATTTTGTTTATAATCCAATATTAAGCCTATATAGAGATATTGTTTTAGATTTAATTAAGGAACTATTAGAATGTGATTTTTCTGGAATACCGAGAAAACATAACATACAGGTTCATTGCTTAGCAACTTTTGCTAGTACCTATAATCTTCCATTTCAACCAAATCATAGATGCACTGCAGAAGTCAAACACAGATCTATAATTCCAGATAATCTTAAATATTGGCAAATTTTCTCACAAGATGAATAGATTTAACATTTCATGAACAATGAAGGAGAATTTGAGGGTTGTAATATAGACCCAGACTATACAATAGATCAGAACTTAGATAGTGAAATTGATTTAAATAAAATAGATGTAAATAATGTAGATTTTTCTAAACCCACTAAATTTAGTCAAATAGACATAGATAATTTAGAAAAAGTAGAAATTGAAGAGTTAGCAGATGATGAATCTGATATTTTGAACCTCAAAGACACCTTTTTACCAAAAGGCTTAACCCCTTTAGAAGATCTATTTGACTCTAATGATGTTGAAAGAAAACCTAATTTGGAGCCATTAAGATCTAATATTGAGGAATGTAATATTGGTATAGATTTAAAACCTAAAATGATTAAACTTTCAAAATATTTACCTCAGGAAGAAAAAGAAAAATACATAGCTCTTTTTAAGGAATTTCAGGATGTTTTTTCTTGGAGTTATGAGGACTTAAAATCCTATGACACTAGCATAATACAGCATAAAATACCTATAAAACAATACCAAAAACATTTTAAACAGAATTTAAGAAGGATCAATCCTTTTTTGATGCCTTTAATTGGGAAAGAGGTAAAAAGAATGTATGATGCCCAAATAATTGGGCCAATCAGATATACTGATTTGGTTTCTAATCTAGTTCCCACTAGGAAAAAGACAGGAGAAATTAGATTATGTGTTGATTTCAGAAATTTAAATAAAATTTCCTTAAAAGAAAACTACCCTTTACCAAAGATGGATCACATTTTACAGAGGGTGGTTGGTTCTTCCATAATTTCATTGTTAGATGGATTCTCTGGATATAACCAGATTCTATTCCAACCAGAAGACCAAACCAAAACTTCTTTTACTACTCCATGGGGCACTTTTATGAATGTAAAAATGCCTTTTGGGTTAGTGAATGTAGGAGCCACTTTTCAAAGAGCTATGGATATAGCCTTTGCTAAGGAAATTCACAAATTCCTAGTGATTTATTTAGATGACATTACTATATTTTCAAAGACTGATAATGAACATTTGGATCATCTCATACAAGTATTTCTTAAATGCAGGAAATTTGGCATCTCTCTAAACCCTAAGAATACTTTTTTGGATCGGAAGAAAGAAAATTACTAGGACATATTATATCTAAAGAGGGAATTAGGATAGACCCAACAAGAATAGAGGCCATTCTAAACATTAGTCCTCCTAGGAACATTAAAGAAGTATAAGCTTTTCTAGGTAAAATTAACTTCCTTAGAAGGTTCATCTCAAATATAGCTGAAACAATCAGAGAACTTAACAATATGCTGAAAAAAGACTCAGTACTTAATTGGGCTATTGAGGCCAAGAAATCATTTGAATCAATTAAACAAGCCTTAACAAAAACACCAGTCCTTATAAGTCCTAACTTTAAAAAGGATTTCATTATTTTCTCCTTTTCTTCAGAACACACTATTGCTGCAGTTTTACAGTAGAAAAATGACCAGGGCTATGAGCAGCTTATTTCTTTCTTTAGCAAGTCACTTAGAGATGCCACTTTAAAGTACAATGTAATGGAAAAGCAATACCTAGCTCTAGTAAAGGCCATCAAGGACTTTAGAGTGTACATTATTTATTCACATATTATTGCCTATGCTCCAAATGTAGTTGTAAAGGACATTCTAACACAGACTGGGCCTGATGGAAAAAGAGGTAAGTGGATTTCTACAATTTTGGAATATGACACAGAAATCAAACCCACAAAACTCATAAAAGGTCAAGGTTTAGCCAAACTTATGGCTGAATCAAATTGTCATGCTTTAGATATTAATTTTATCACCCAAACAGATGATCAGGAAGAGATGGAGACTCCAGAGATCAGTGAAGCCTTTCCAGACTCACCATGGTATGCAAATATTGTATTTTTATTACTAAATTTACAAGCTCCTCCTAGATTATCAAGAACAAAATTTATATTTTTAAAATTAAAGGCAGTAAGATTTTGTATCATAGACACTATACTCTTTGAAAAGATCATGGTGGAATTTTATTGAATTTTTTTCTTAAAGAAGTAGGTGACAAAGTCTTAGAATAATTTCATGCAAGTGATTGTGGAGGACATCTCTATTGGAAGACCACTACAGAAAAAATCTTGAGAGCCGGTTTTTATTGGCCTACCTTGTTTGCAGATGTAAAAATGTATGTGACCTCCTGTCACAAGTGCCAAATATTTGAAGGAAAGAAAAATTTGTCACCCCTGCCCTTAAAACCCATCTCAACAGAAATGCCTTTTCAACAATGGGGTCTTGACTTCATTGGTGAAATTCACCCTCCATCCTCTGCCCAACATAAGTGGATTCTGACAGCCACTGACTATTTCACTAAGTGGATAGAATCCATACCCTCCAAGCAAGTCACTAACACTGTCATAATCTCCTTTTTATAAAACAACATACTCTCAAGATTTGGATGCCCCCAAAATATTGTCACTGATAATGCAGCTGCATTCAATTCCAAAAATATGATTGATTCTTTCCATAAATACCACATTACCCTTGGCCATTCTACTGCATATTACCCTCAAGGTAATGACCTTGTTGAATCCTCCAATAAAAGCCTTGTAAACATCATCAAGAAATTACTAGAAGATAACAAAAAAACTTGGAACAAGAGGTTAGTTAATGCCTTATGGGCAGATATACTTACCACTAAGAAATCTATTGGTACATCCGCTTACCAGATTTTTTATGGAATGGATGTTTTTTTTCCATCTTCCTT